>CAWVNZ010001354.1:0-164754 GCA_963930735.1 Dioctria linearis
GGCGTAATTAAAATTTGCGACACTAAACAATTAGTTTTTGAATAATTTACTATAGAAAAGGCAATCCCTGGCGTAATTATAATTTGCGACAGTATAAAATTATTTTTTGAATAATTTACTATAGAAAAGGCAATCCCTGGCGTAGTTAAAATTTGAGACAGTAAAAAATTAATTTTTGAATAATTTACTATAGAAAAGGCAATCCCTGGCGTAATTAAAATTTGCGACAGTAAAAAATTATTTTTTGCAAAATTTACTATAGAAAATGCAATCCCTGGCGTAATTAAAATTTGTGACAGAAAAAATTATTTTTTGAATAATTTACTATAGAAAAGGCAATCCCTGGCGTAATTAGAATTTGAGACAGTAAAAAATTAACTTTTGAATAATTTACTATAGAAAAGGCAATCCCTGGCGTATTTAAAATTTGCGACAGTAAAAAATGAATTTTTGAATAATTTACTATAGAAAAGGCAATCCCTGGCGTAATTAAAATTTGCGACAGTAAAAAATTATTTTTTGCAAAATTTACTATAGAAAATGCAATCCCTGGCGTAATTAAAATTTGTGACAGAAAAAATTATTTTTGAATAATTTACTATAGAAAAGGAAATCCCTGGCGTAATTATAATTTGAGACAGTAAAAAATTATTTTTTGAATAATTTACTATAGAAAAGGCAATCCCTGGCGTAATTAAAATTTGAGACAGTAAAAAATGAATTTTTGAATAATTTACTATAATAAAGGCAATCCCTGGCCTAATTATAATTTGCGATAGTAAAAAATTATTTTTTGAATAATTTACTATAGAAAAGGCAATCCCTGGCGTAATTAAAATTTGCGACAGTAAAAAATTATTTTTTGAATAATTTACTATAGAAAAGGCAATCCCTGGCGTAATTAAAATTTGAGACAGTAAAAAATGAATTTTTGAATAATTTACTATAATAAAGGCAATCCCTGGCCTAATTATAATTTGCGATAGTAAAAAATTATTTTTTGAATAATTTACTATAGAAAAGGCAATCCCTGGCGTAATTAAAATTTGCGACAGTAAAAAATTATTTTTTGAATAATTTACTATAGAAAAGGCAATCCCTGGCGTAATTAAAATTTGCGACAGAAAAAAATGAATTTTTGAATAATTTACTATAGAAAAGGCAATCCCTGGCGTAATTTAATTTGCGACAGTAAAAAATTATTTTTTGAATAATTTACTATAGAAAAGGCAATCCTGGCGTAATTATAATTTGCGACAGTAAACAATTATTTTTTGAATAATTTACTATAGAAAAGGCAATCCCTGGCGTAATTAAAATTTGAGACAGTAAAAAATGAATTTTTGAATAATTTACTATAGAAAAGGCAATCCCTGGCGTAATTAAAATTTGCGACAGAAAAAAATTATTTTTTGAATAATTTACTATAGAAAAGGCAATCCCTGGCGTAATTAAAATTTGAGACAGTAAAAAATTATTTTTTGAATAATTTACTATAGAAAAGGCAATCCCTGGCGTAATTAAAATTTGCGACAGAAAAAAATTAATTTTTGAATAATTTACTATAGAAATGGCAATCCCTGGCGTAATTAAAATTTGCGACACTAAACCATTATTTTTTGAATAATTTACTATAGAAAAGGCAATCCCTGGCGTAATTAAAATTTGAGACAGTAAAAAATGAATTTTTGAATAATTTACTATAGAAAAGGCAATCCCTGGCGTAATTAAAATTTGCGACACTAAACAATTATTTTTTGCAAAATTTACTATACAAAAGGCAATCCCTGGCGTAATTAAAATTTGCGACAGTATAAAATGAATTTTTGAATAATTTACTATAGAAAAGGCAATCCCTGGCGAAATTAAAATTTGCGACAGTAAAAAATTATTTTTTGAATAATTTACTATAGAAAAAGGCAACCCCTGGCGCAATTATAATTTGCGACAGTATAAAATTATTTTTTGAATAATTTACTATAGAAAAGGCAATCCCTGGCGTAATTAAAATTTGCGACACTAAACAATTAGTTTTTGAATAATTTACTATAGAAAAGGCAATCCCTGGCGTAATTATAATTTGCGACAGTATAAAATTATTTTTTGAATAATTTACTATAGAAAAGGCAATCCCTGGCGTAGTTAAAATTTGAGACAATAAAAAATGAATTTTTGAATAATTTACTATAGAAAAGGCAATCCCTGGCGTAATTAAAATTTGCGACAGTAAAAAATTATTTTTTGCAAAATTTACTATAGAAAATGCAATCCCTGGCGTAATTAAAATTTGTGACAGAAAAAATTATTTTTTGAATAATTTACTATATAAAAGGCAATCCCTGGCGTAATTAGAATTTGAGACAGTAAAAAATTAACTTTTGAATAATTTACTATAGAAAAGGCAATCCCTGGCGTATTTAAAATTTGCGACAGTAAAAAATGAATTTTTGAATAATTTACTATAGAAAAGGCAATCCCTGGCGTAATTAAAATTTGCGACAGTAAAAAATTATTTTTTGCAAAATTTACTATAGAAAATGCAATCCCTGGCGTAATTAAAATTTGTGACAGAAAAAATTATTTTTGAATAATTTACTATAGAAAAGGAAATCCCTGGCGTAATTATAATTTGCGATAGTAAAAAATTATTTTTTGAATAATTTACTATAGAAAAGGCAATCCCTGGCGTAATTAAAATTTGCGACAGTAAAAAATTATTTTTTGAATAATTTACTATAGAAAAGGCAATCCCTGGCGTAATTAAAATTTGCGACAGAAAAAAATGAATTTTTGAATAATTTACTATAGAAAAGGCAATCCCTGGCGTAATTTAATTTGCGACAGTAAAAAATTATTTTTTGAATAATTTACTATAGAAAAGGCAATCCCTGGCGTAATTATAATTTGCGACAGTAAACAATTATTTTTTGAATAATTTACTATAGAAAAGGCAATCCCTGGCGTAATTAAAATTTGAGACAGTAAAAAATGAATTTTTGAATAATTTACTATAGAAAAGGCAATCCCTGGCGTAATTAAAATTTGCGACAGAAAAAAATTATTTTTTGAATAATTTACTATAGAAAAGGCAATCCCTGGCGTAATTAAAATTTGAGACAGTAAAAAATGAATTTTTTGAATAATTTACTATAGAAAAGGCAATCCCTGGCGTAATTAAAATTTGAGACAGTAAAAAATGAATTTTTGAATAATTTACTATAATAAAGGCAATCCCTGGCCTAATTATAATTTGCGATAGTAAAAAATTATTTTTTGAATAATTTACTATAGAAAAGGCAATCCCTGGCGTAATTAAAATTTGCGACAGTAAAAAATTATTTTTTGAATAATTTACTATAGAAAAGGCAATCCCTGGCGTAATTAAAATTTGCGACAGAAAAAAATGAATTTTTGAATAATTTACTATAGAAAAGGCAATCCCTGGCGTAATTTAATTTGCGACAGTAAAAAATTATTTTTTGAATAATTTACTATAGAAAAGGCAATCCCTGGCGTAATTATAATTTGCGACAGTAAACAATTATTTTTTGAATAATTTACTATAGAAAAGGCAATCCCTGGCGTAATTAAAATTTGAGACAGTAAAAAATTATTTTTTGAATAATTTACTATAGAAAAGGCAATCCCTGGCGTAATTAAAATTTGAGACAGTAAAAAATGAATTTTTGAATAATTTACTATAATAAAGGCAATCCCTGGCCTAATTATAATTTGCGATAGTAAAAAATTATTTTTTGAATAATTTACTATAGAAAAGGCAATCCCTGGCGTAATTAAAATTTGCGACAGTAAAAAATTATTTTTTGAATAATTTACTATAGAAAAGGCAATACCTGGCGTAATTAAAATTTGAGACAGTAAAAAATGAATTTTTGAATAATTTACTATAATAAAGGCAATCCCTGGCCTAATTATAATTTGCGATAGTAAAAAATTATTTTTTGAATAATTTACTATAGAAAAGGCAATCCCTGGCGTAATTAAAATTTGCGACAGTAAAAAATTATTTTTTGAATAATTTACTATAGAAAAGGCAATCCCTGGCGTAATTAAAATTTGCGACAGAAAAAAATGAATTTTTGAATAATTTACTATAGAAAAGGCAATCCCTGGCGTAATTTAATTTGCGACAGTAAAAAATTATTTTTTGAATAATTTACTATAGAAAAGGCAATCCCTGGCGTAATTAAAATTTCAGACAGTAAAAAATTATTTTTTGAATAATTTACTATAGAAAAGGCAATCCCTGGCGTAATTAAAATTTGCGACAGAAAAAAATTAATTTTTGAATAATTTACTATAGAAAAGGCAATCCCTGGCGTAATTAAAATTTGCGACACTAAACAATTATTTTTTGAATAATTTACTATAGAAAAGGCAATCCCTGGCGTAATTAAAATTTGAGACAGTAAAAAATGAATTTTTGAATAATTTACTATAGAAAAGGCAATCCCTGGCGTAATTAAAATTTGCCGACACTAAACAATTATTTTTTGCAAAATTTACTATACAAAAGGCAATCCCTGGCGTAATTAAAATTTGCGACAGTATAAAATGAATTTTTGAATAATTTAATATAGAAAAGGCAATCCCTGGCGTAATTAAAATTTGCGACAGTAAAAAATTATTTTTTGAATAATTTACTATAGAAAAGGCAATCCCTGGCGCAATTATAATTTGCGACAGTATAAAATTATTTTTTGAATAATTTACTATAGAAAAGGCAATCCCTGGCGTAATTAAAATTTGCGACACTAAACAATTAGTTTTTGAATAATTTACTATAGAAAAGGCAATCCCTGGCGTAATTATAATTTGCGACAGTATAAAATTATTTTTTGAATAATTTACTATAGAAAAGGCAATCCCTGGCGTAGTTAAAATTTGAGACAGTAAAAAATGAATTTTTGAATAATTTACTATAGAAAAGGCAATCCCTGGCGTAATTAAAATTTGCGACAGTAAAAAATTATTTTTTGCAAAATTTACTATAGAAAATGCAATCCCTGGCGTAATTAAAATTTGTGACAGAAAAAATTATTTTTTGAATAATTTACTATATAAAAGGCAATCCCTGGCGTAATTAGAATTTGAGACAGTAAAAAATTAACTTTTGAATAATTTACTATAGAAAAGGCAATCCCTGGCGTATTTAAAAATTTGCGACAGTAAAAAATGAATTTTTGAATAATTTACTATAGAAAAGGCAATCCCTGGCGTAATTAAAATTTGCGACAGTAAAAAAGTATTTTTTGAAAAATTTACTATAGAAAAGACAATCCCTGGCGTAGTTAAAATTTGAGACAGTAAAAAATGAATTTTTGAATAATTTACTATAGAAAAGGCAATCCCTGGCGTAATTAAAATTTGCGACAGTAAAAAATTATTTTTTGCAAAATTTACTATAGAAAATGCAATCCCTGGCGTAATTAAAATTTGTGACAGAAAAAATTATTTTTTTAATAATTTACTATAGAAAAGGCAATCCCTGGCGTAATTAAAATTTGAGACACTAAACAATTATTTTTTGCAAAATTTACTACAGAAAAGGCAATCCCTGGCGTAATTAAAATTTGAGACAGAAAAAAATGAATTTTTGAATAATTTACCATAGAAAAGGCAATCCCTGGCGTAATTAAAATTTGCGACAGTAAAAAATGAATTTTTGAATAATTTACTATAGAAAAGGCAATCCCTGGCGTAATTAAAATTTGAGACAGTAAAAAATTAATTTTTGAATAATTTACTATAGAAAAGGCAATCCCTGGCGTAATTAAAATTTGTGACAGAAAAAATTATTTTTTGAATAATTTACTATAGAAAAGGCAATCCCTGGCGTAATTAAAATTTGAGACAGTAAAAAATTATTTTTTGAATAATTTACTATAGAAAGGGCAATCCCTGGCGTAATTATAATTTGCGACAGTAAAAAATTATTTTTTGAATAATTTACTATAGAAAAGGCAATCCCTGGCGTAATTAAAATTTGAGACAGTAAAAAATGAATTTTTGAATAATTTACTATACAAAAGGCAATCCCTGGCGTAATTAAAATTTGAGACAGTAAAAAATGAATTTTTGAATAATTTACTATAGAAAAGGCAATCCCTGGCGTAATTAAAATTTGAGACACTAAACAATTATTTTTTGCAAAATTTACTATAGAAAAGGCAATCCCTGGCGTAATTAAAATTTGAGACAGTAAAAAATGAATTTTTGAATAATTTACTATAGAAAAGGCAATCCCTGGCGTAATTATAATTTGCGACAGTAAAAAATTATTTTTTGAATAATTTACTATAGAAACGGCAATCCCTGGCGTAATTAAAATTTGCGACAGTAAAAAATTATTTTTTGAATAATTTACTATAGAAAAGGCAATCCCTGGCGTAATTAAAATTTGAGACAGTAAAAAATTATTTTTTGAATAATTTACTATAGAAAAGGCAATCCCTGGCGTAATTAAAATTTGTGACAGAAAAAATTATTTTTTGAATAATTTACTATAGAAAAGGCAATCCCTGGCGTAATTAAAATTTGAGTCAGTAAAAATTATTTTTTGAATAATTTACTATAGAAAAGGCAACCCCTGGCGTAATTAAAATTTGAGACAGTAAAAAATTATTTTTTGAATAATTTACTATAGAAAAGAAAATCCCTGGCGTAATTAAAATTTGTGACAGAAAAAAATTAATTTTTGAATAATTTACTATAGAAAAGGCAACCCCTGGCGTAATTAAAATTTGCGACACTAAACAATTATTTTTTGAATAATTTACTATAGAAAAGGCAATCCCTGGCGTAATTAAAATTTGAGACAGTAAAAAATGAATTTTTGAATAATTTACTATAGAAAAGGCAATCCCTGGCGTAATTAAAATTTGCGACACTAAACAATTATTTTTAGCAAAATTTACTATACAAAAGGCAATCCCTGGCGTAATTAAAATTTGCGACAGTATAAAATTAATTTTTGAATAATTTACTATAGAAAAGGCAATCCCTGGCGTAATTAAAATTTGCGACAGTAAAAAATTATTTTTTGAATAATTTACTATAGAAAAGGCAATCCCTGGCGTAATTATAATTTGCGACAGTATAAAATTATTTTTTGAATAATTTACTATAGAAAAGGCAATCCCTGGCGTAATTAAAATTTGCGACACTAAACAATTAGTTTTTGAATAATTTACTATAGAAAAGGCAATCCCTGGCGTAATTAAAATTTGGGACAGTATAAAATTATTTTTTGAATAATTTACTATAGAAAAGGCAATCCCTGGCGTAATTAAAATTTGCGACAGTAAAAAATTATTTTTTGAATAATTTACTATAGAAAAGGCAATCCCTGGCGTAATTAAAATTTGCGACAGTAAAAAATTATTTTTTGAATAATTTACTATAGAAAAGGCAATCCCTGGCGTAATTAAAATTTGCGACAGTAAAAAATTATTTTTTGAATAATTTACTATAGAAAAGGCAATCCCTGGCGTAATTAAAATTTGAGACAGTAAAAAATTAATTTTTGAATAATTTACTATACAAAAGGCAATCCCTGGCGTAATTAAAATTTGCGACAGTAAAAAATTATTTTTTGAATAATTTACTATAGAAAAGGCAATCCCTGGCGTAATTAAAATTTGAGACAGTAAAAAATTATTTTTTGAATAATTTACTATAGAAAAGGCAATCCCTGGCGTAATTAAAATTTGCGACAGAAAAAAATTATTTTTTGCAAAATTTACTATAGAAAAGGCAATCCCTGCGGAATTTAATTTGCGACAGTAAAAAATTATTTTTTGAATAATTTACTATAGGAAAGGCAATCCCTGGCGTAATTATAATTTGCGACAGTAAACAATTATTTTTTGAATAATTTACTATAGAAAAGGCAATCCCTGGCGTAATTAAAATTTGAGACAGTAAAAAATGAATTTTTGAATAATTTACTATAGAAAAGGCAATCCCTGGCGTAATTAAAATTTTCGACAGAAAAAAATTATTTTTTGAATAATTTACTATAGAAAAGGCAATCCCTGGCGTAATTAAAATTTGAGACAGTAAAAAATTAATTTTTGAATAATTTACTATAAAAAAGGCAATCCCTGGCGTAATTAAAATGTGCGACAGTAAACAATTATTTTTTGAATAATTTACTATAGAAAAGGCAATCCCTGGCGTAATTAAAATTTGAGACAGTAAAAAATGAATTTTTGAATAATTTACTATAGAAAAGGCAATCCCTGGCGTAATTAAAATTTGAGACACTAAACAATTATTTTTTGCAAAATTTACTATAGAAAATGCAATCCCTGGCGTAATTAAAATTTGAGACAGTAAAAAATGAATTTTTGAATAATTTACTATAGAAAAGGCAATCCCAGGCGTAATTATAATTTGCGACAGTAAAAAATTATTTTTTGAATAATTTACTATAGAAAAGGCAATCCCTGGCGTAATTAAAATTTGCGACAGTAAAAAATTATTTTTTGAATAATTTACTATAGAAAAGGCAATCCCTGGCGTAATTAAAATTTGTGACAGAAAAAAATATTTTTTGAATAATTTACTATAGAAAAGGCAAGCCCTGGCGTAATTAAAATTTGCGACAGTAAAAAATTATTTTTTGAATAATTTACTATAGAAAAGGCAATCCCTGGCGTAATTAAAATTTGAGACAGTAAAAAATTATTTTTTGAATAATTTACTATAGAAAAGGCAATCCCTGGCGTAATTAAAATTTGCGACAGTATAAAATTATTTTTTGAATAATTTACTATACATAAGGCAATCCCTGGCGTAATTAAAATTTGCGACAGTAAAAAATTATTTTTTGAATAATTTACTATAGAAAAGGCAATCCCTGGCGTAATTAAAATTTGAGACAGTAAAAAATTATTTTTTGAATAATTTACTATAGAAAAGGCAATCCCTGGCGTAATTAAAATTTGTGACAGAAAAAATTATTTTTTGAATAATTTACTATAGAAAAAGCAATCCCTGGCGTAATTAAAATTTGAGACAGTAAAAAATTATTTTTTTGAAATAAAATTACTATAGAAAAGGCAATCCCTGGCGTAATTAAAATTTGAGACAGTAAAAAATTATTTTTTGAATAATTTACTATAGAAAAGGCAATCCCTGGCGTAATTAAAATTTGCGACAGAAAAAAATTAATTTTTGAATAATTTACTATAGAAAAGGCAATCCCTGGCGTAATTAAAATTTGCGACACTAAACAATTATTTTTTGAATAATTTACTATAGAAAAGGCAATCCCTGGCGTAATTAAAATTTGAGACAGTAAAAAATGAATTTTTGAATAATTTACTATAGAAAAGGCAATCCCTGGCGTAATTAAAATTTGCGACACTAAACAATTATTTTTTGCAAAATATACTATACAAAAGGCAATCCCCTGGCGTAATTAAAATTTGTGACAGTATAAAATGAATTTTTGAATAATTTACTATAGAAAAGGCAATCCCTGGCGTAATTAAAATTTGCGACAGTAAAAAATTATTTTTTGAATAATTTACTATAGAAAAGGCAATCCCTGGCGCAATTATAATTTGCGACAGTATAAAATTATTTTTTGAATAATTTACTATAGAAAAGGCAATCCCTGGCGTAATTAAAATTTGCGACACTAAACAATTAGTTTTTTAATAATTTACTATAGAAAAGGCAATCCCTAGCGTAATTATAATTTGCGACAGTATAAAATTATTTTTTGAATAATTTACTATAGAAAAGGCAATCCCTGGCGTAGTTAAAATTTGAGACATAAAAAAATGAATTTTTGAATAATTTACTATAGAAAAGGCAATCCCTGGCGTAATTAAAATTTGCGACAGTAAAAAATTATTTTTTGCAAAATTTACTATAGAAAGTGCAATCCCTGGCGTAATTAAAATTTGTGACAGAAAAAATTATTTTTGAATAATTTACTATAGAAAAGGCAATCCCTGGCGTAATTAGAATTTGAGACAGTAAAAAATTAAGTTTTGAATAATTTACTATAGAAAAGGCAATCCCTGGCGTATTTAAAATTTGCGACAGTAAAAAACGAATTTTTGAAAAATTTACTATAGAAAAGGCAATCCCTGTCGTAATTAAAATTTGCGACAGTAAAAAATTATTTTTTGCAAAATTTACTATAGAAAATGCAATCCCTGGCGTAATTAAAATTTGTGACAGAAAAAAATTATTTTTTGAATAATTTACTATAGAAAAGGCAATCCCTGGCGTAATTATAATTTGAGACAGTAAAAAATTATTTTTTGAATAATTTACTATAGAAAAGGCAATCCCTGGCGTAATTAAAATTTGTGACAGAAAAAATTATTTTTTGAATAATTTACTATAGAAAAGGCAATCCCTGGCGTAATTAAAATTTGAGACAGTAAAAAATTATTTTTTGAATAATTTACTATAGAAAGGGCAATCCCTGGCGTAATTATAATTTGCGACAGTAAAAAATTATTTTTGAATAATTTACTATAGAAAAGGCAATCCCTGGCGTAATTAGAATTTGAGACAGTAAAAAATTAAGTTTTGAATAATTTACTATAGAAAAGGCAATCCCTGGCGTATTTAAAATTTGCGACAGTAAAAAACGAATTTTTGAAAAATTTACTATAGAAAAGGCAATCCCTGTCGTAATTAAAATTTGCGACAGTAAAAAATTATTTTTTGCAAAATTTACTATAGAAAATGCAATCCCTGGCGTAATTAAAATTTGTGACAGAAAAAATTATTTTTTGAATAATTTACTATAGAAAAGGCAATCCCTGGCGTAATTATAATTTGAGACAGTAAAAAATTATTTTTTGAATAATTTACTATAGAAAAGGCAATCCCTGGCGTAATTAAAATTTGAGACAGTAAAAAATGAATTTTTGAATAATTTACTATAGAAAAGGCAATCCCTGGCGTAATTAGAATTTGCAACAGTAAAAAATTATTTTTTGCAAAATTTACTATAGAAAAGGCAATCCCTGGCGTAGTTAAAATTTGAGACAGTAAAAAATTATTTTTTGAATAATTTACTATAGAAAAGGCAATCCCTGGCGTAATTAAAATTTGAGACACTAAACAATTATTTTTTGCAAAATTTACTATAGAAAAGGCAATTCCTGGCGTAATTAAAATTTGAGACAGTAAAAAATGAATTTTTGAATAATTTACTATAGAAAAGGCAATCCCTGGCGTAATTAAAATTTGCGACAGTAAAAAATGAATTTTTGAATAGTTTACTATAGAAAAGGCAATCCCTGGCGTAATTAAAATTTGAAACAGTAAAAAATGAATTTTTGAATAATTTACTATAGAAAAGGCAATCCCTGGCGTAATTAAAATTTGAGACACTAAACAATTATTTTTTGCAAAATTTACTATAGAAAAGGCAATCCCTGGCGTAATTAAAATTTGAGACAGTAAAAAATGAATTTTTGAATAATTTACTATAAAAAAGGCAATCCTGGCGTAATTAAAATGTGCGACAGTAAACAATTATTTTTTGAATAATTTTCTATAGAAAAGGCAATCCCTGGGGTAATTAAAATTTGAGACAGTAAAAAATGAATTTTTGAATAATTTACTATAGAAAAGGCAATCGCTGGCGTAATTAAAATTTGAGACACTAAACAATTATTTTTTGCAAAATTTACTATAGAAAAGGCAATCCCTGGCGTATTTAAAATTTGCGACAGTAAAAAATGAATTTTTGAATAATTTACTATAGAAAAGGCAATCCCTGGCGTAATTAAAATTTGAGACAGTAAAAAATTATTTTTTGAATAATTTACTATAGAAAAGGGCAATCCCTGGCGTAATTAAAATTTGCGACAGTATAAAATTATTTTTTCAATAATTTACTATAGAAAAGGCAATCCCTGGCGTAATTATAATTTGCGACAGTAAAAAATTATTTTTTGAATAATTTACTATAGAAAAGGCAATCCCTGGCGTAATTAAAATTTGCGACAGTAAAAAATGAATTTTTGAATAATTTACTATAGAAAAGGCAATCCCTGGCGTAATTAAAATTTGCGACAGTAAAAAATTATTTTTTGAATAATTTACTATAGAAAAGGCCCTGGCGTAATTAAAATGTGCGACAGTAAACAATTATTTTTTGAATAATTTTCTATAGAAAAGGCAATCCCTGGGGTAATTAAAATTTGAGACAGTAAAAAATGAATTTTTGAATAATTTACTATAGAAAAGGCAATCGCTGGCGTAATTAAAATTTGAGACACTAAACAATTATTTTTTGCAAAATTTACTATAGAAAAGGCAATCCCTGGCGTATTTAAAATTTGCGACAGTAAAAAATGAATTTTTGAATAATTTACTATAGAAAAGGCAATCCCTGGCGTAATTAAAATTTGAGACAGTAAAAAATTATTTTTTGAATAATTTACTATAGAAAAGGCAATCCCTGGCGTAATTAAAATTTGCGACAGTATAAAATTATTTTTTCAATAATTTACTATAGAAAAGGCAATCCCTGGCGTAATTATAATTTGCGACAGTAAAAAATTATTTTTTGAATAATTTACTATAGAAAAGGCAATCCCTGGCGTAATTAAAATTTGCGACAGTAAAAAATGAATTTTTGAATAATTTACTATAGAAAAGGCAATCCCTGGCGTAATTAAAATTTGCGACAGTAAAAAATTATTTTTTGAATAATTTACTATAGAAAAGGCAATCCCTGGCGTAATTAAAATTTGCGACAGTAAAAAATGAATTTTTGAATAATTTACTATAGAAAAGGCAATCCCTGGCGTAATTATAATTTGCGACAGTAAAAAATTATTTTTTGAATAATTTACTATAGAAAAGGCAATCCCTGGCGTAATTAAAATTTGCGACAGTAAAAAATGAATTTTTGAATAATTTACTATAGAAAAGGCAATCCCTGGCGTAATTAAAATTTGCGACAGTAAAAAAATGAATTTTTGAATAATTTACTATAGAAAAGGCAATCCCTGGCGTAATCAAAATTTGAGACAGTAAAAAATGAATTTTTGAATAATTTACTATAGAAAAGGCAATCCCTGGCGTAATTAAAATTTGTGACAGAAAAAATTATTTTTTGAATAATTTACTATAGAAAAGGCAATCCTTGGCGTAATTAAAATTTTAGACAGTAAAAAATTATTTTTTGAATAATTTACTATAGAAAGGGCAATCCCTGGCGTAATTATAATTTGCGACAGTAAAAAATTATTTTTTGAATAATTTACTATAGAAAAGGTAATCCCTGGCGTAATTAAAATTTGAGACAGTAAAAAATGAATTTTTGAATAATTTACTATAGAAAAGGCAATCCCTGGCGTAATTAAAATTTGCGACAGAAAAAAATTATTTTTTGAATAATTTACTATAGAAAAGGCAATCCCTGGCGTAATTAAAATTTGAGACAGTAAAAAATGAATTTTTGAATAATTTACTATAAAAAAGGCAATCCCTGGCGTCACTAAAATGTGCGACAGTAAACAATTATTTTTTGAATAATTTACTATAGAAAAGGCAATCCCTGGCGTAATTAAAATTTGAGACAGTAAAAAATGAATTTTTGAATAATTTACTATAAAAAAGGCAATCCCTGGCGTAATTAAAATTTGAGACACTAAACAATAATTTTTTGCAAAATTTACTATAGAAAAGGCAATCCCTGGCGTAATTAAAATTTGAGACAGTAAAAAATGAATTTTTGAATAATTTACTATAGAAAAGGCAATCCCTGGCGTAATTATAATTTGCGACAGTAAAAAATTATTTTTTGAATAATTTACTATAGAAAAGGCAATCCCTGGCGTAATTAAAATTTGCGACAGTAAAAAATTATTTTTTGAATAATTTGCTATAGAAAAGGCAATCCCTGGCGTAATTAAAATTTGTGACAGAAAAAAATATTTTTTGAATAATTTACTATAGAAAAGGCAAGCCCTGGCGTAATTAAAATTTACGACAGTAAAAAATTATTTTTTGAATAATTTACTATTGAAAAGGCAATCCCTGGCGTAATTAAAATTTGAGACAGTAAAAAATTATTTTTTGAATAATTTACTATAGAAAAGGCAATCCCTGGCGTAATTAAAATTTGCGACAGTATAAAATTATTTTTTGAATAATTTACTATACATAAGGCAAACCCTGGCGTAATTAAAATTTGCGACAGTAAAAAATTATTTTTTGAATAATTTACTATAGAAAAGGCAATCCCTGGCGTAATTAAAATTTGCGACACTAAACAAATATTTTTTGCAAAATTTACTATACAAAAGGCAATCCCTGGCGTAATTAAAATTTGTGACAGTATAAAATGAATTTTTGAATAATTTACTATAGAAAAGGCAATCCCTGGCGTAATTAAAATTTGCGACAGTAAAAAATTATTTTTTGAATAATTTACTATAGAAAAGGCAATCCCTGGCGCAATTATAATTTGCGACAGTATAAAATTATTTTTTGAATAATTTACTATAGAAAAGGCAATCCCTGGCGTAATTAAAATTTTCGACACTAAACAATTAGTTTTTGAATAATTTACTATAGAAAAGGCAATCCCTAGCGTAATTATAATTTGCGACAGTATAAAATTATTTTTTGAATAATTTACTATAGAAAAGGCTATCCCTGGCGTAGTTAAAATTTGTGACATAAAAAAATGAATTTTTGAATTATTTACTATAGAAAAGGCAATCCCTGGCGTAATTAAAATTTGCGACAGTAAAAAATTATTTTTTGCAAAATTTACTATAGAAAATGCAATCCCTGGCGTAATTCAAATTTGTGACAGAAAAAATTATTTTTTGAATAATTTACTATAGAAAAGGCAATCCCTGGCGTAATTAGAATTCGAGACAGTAAAAAATTAAGTTTTGAATAATTTACTATAGAAAAGGCAATCCCTGGCGTATTTAAAATTTGCGACAGTAAAAAATGAATTTTTGAATAATTTACTATAGAAAAGGCAATCCCTGGCGTAATTAAAATTTGCGACAGTAAGAAATTATTTTTTGCAAAATTTACTATAGAAAATGCAATCCCTGGCGTAATTAAAATTTGTGACAGAAAAAATTATTTTTGAATAATTTACTATAGAAAAGGCAATCCCTGGCGTAATTATAATTTGAGACAGTAAAAAATTATTTTTTGAATAATTTACTATAGAAAAGGCAATCCCTGGCGTAATTAAAATTTGAGACAGTAAAAAATGAATTTTTGAATAATTTACTATAGAAAAGGCAATCCCTGGCCTAATTAGAATTTGCAACAGTAAAAAATTATTTTTTGCAAAATTTACTATAGAAAAGGCAATCCCTGGCGTAATTAAAATTTGAGACAGTAAAAAATTATTTTTTGAATAATTTACTATAGAAAAGGCAATCCCTGGCGTAATTAAAATTTGAGACACTAAACAATTATTTTTTGCAAAATTTACTATAGAAAAGGCAATTCCTGGCGTAATTAAAATTTGAGACAGTAAAAAATGAATTTTTGAATAATTTACTATAGAAAAGGCAATCCCTGGCGTAATTAAAATTTGCGACAGTAAAAAATGAATTTTTGAATAATTTACTATAGAAAAGGAAATCCCTGGCGTAATTAAAATTTGAGACAGTAAAAAATGAATTTTTGAATAATTTACTATAGAAAAGGCAATCCCTGGCGTAATTAAAATTTGTGGCAGAAAAAATTATTTTTTGAATAATTTACTATAGAAAAGGCAATCCCTGGCGTAATTAAAATTTGAGACAGTAAAAAATTATTTTTTGAATAATTTACTATAGAAAGGGCAATCCCTGGCGTAATTATAATTTGCGACAGTAAAAAATTATTTTTTGAATAATTTACTATAGAAAAGGCAATCCCTGGCGTAATTAAAATTTGAGACAGTAAAAAATGAATTTTTGAATAATTTACTATAGAAAAGGCAATCCCTGGCGTAATTAAAATTTGCGACAGAAAAAACTTATTTTTTGAATAATTTACTATAGAAAAGGCAATCACTGGCGTAATTAAAATTTGAGACAGTAAAAAATGAATTTTTGAATAATTTACTATAAAAAAGGCAATCCCTGGCGTAATTAAAATGTGCGACAGTAAACAATTATTTTTTGAATAATTTACTATAGAAAAGGCAATCCCTGGCGTAATTAAAATTTGAGACAGTAAAAAATGAATTTTTGAATAATTTACTATAAAAAAGGCAATCCCTGGCGTAATTATAATTTGCGACAGTAAAAAATTATTTTTTGAATAATTTACTATAGAAAAGGCAATCCCTGGCGTAATTAAAATTTGCGACAGTAAAAAATGAATTTTTGAATAATTTACTATAGAAAAGGCAATCCCTGGCGTAATTAAAATTTGCGACAGTAAAAAAATGAATTTTTGAATAATTTACTATAGAAAAGGCAATCCCTGGCGTAATTAAAATTTGAGACAGTAAAAAATGAATTTTTGAATAATTTACTATAAAAAAGGCAATCCCTGGCGTAATTAAAATGTGCGACAGTAAACAATTATTTTTTGAATAATTTACTATAGAAAAGGCATTCCCTGGCGTAATTAAAATTTGAGACAGTAAAAAATGAATTTTTGAATAATTTACTATAGAAAAGGCAATCCCTGGCGTAATTAAAATTTGAGACACTAAACAATTATTTTTTGCAAAATTTACTATAGAAAAGGCAATCCCTGGCGTAATTAAATTTGAGACAGTAAAAAATGAATTTTTGAATAATTTACTATAAAAAAGGCAATCCCTGGCGTAATTAAAATGTGCGACAGTAAACAATTATTTTTTGAATAATTTACTATAGAAAAGGCAATCCCTGGCGTAATTAAAATTTGAGACAGTAAAAAATGAATTTTTGAATAATTTACTATAGAAAAGGCAATCCCTGGCGTAATTAAAATTTGAGACACTAAACAATTATTTTTTGCAAAATTTACTATAGAAAAGGCAATCCCTGGCGTATTTAAAATTTGCGACAGTAAAAAATGAATTTTTGAATAATTTACTATAGAAAAGGCAATCCCTGGCGTAATTAAAATTTGCGACAGTAAAAAATTATTTTTTGCAAAATTTACTATAGAAAATGCAATCCCTGGCTTATTTAAAATTTGTGACAGAAAAAAATTATTTTTTGAATAATTTACTATAGAAAAGGCAATCCCTGGCGTAATTATAATTTGAGACAGTAAAAAATTATTTTTTGAATAATTTACTATAGAAATGGCAATCCCTGGCGTAATTAAAATTTGAGACAGTAAAAAATGAATTTTTGAATAATTTACTATAGAAAAGGCAATCCCTGGCGGAATTAGAATTTGCAACAGTAAAAAATTATTTTTTGCAAAATTTACTATAGAAAAGGCAATCCCTGGCGTAATTAAAATTTGAGACAGTAAAAAATTATTTTTTGAATAATTTACTATAGAAAAGGCAATCCCTGGCGTAATTAAAATTTGAGACACTAAACAATTATTTTTTGCAAAATTTACTATAGAAAAGGCAATCCCTGGCGTAATTAAAATTTGCGACAGTAAAAAAAATGAATTTTTGAATAATTTACTATAGAAAAGGCAATCCCTGGCGGAATTAAAATTTGAGACAGTAAAAAATGAATTTTTGAATAATTTACTATAGAAAAGGCAATCCCTGGCGTAATTAAAATTTGAGACACTAAACAATTATTTTTTGCAAAATTTACTATAGAAAAGGCAATCCCTGGCGTAATTAAAATTTGAGACAGTAAAAAATGAATTTTTGAATAATTTACTATAGAAAAGGCAATCCCTGGCGTAATTAAAATTTGCGACAGTAAAAAATTATTTTTTGAATAATTTACTATAGAAAAGGCAATCCCTGGCGTAATTAAAATTTGCGACAGTAAAAAATTATTTTTTGAATAATTTACTATAGAAAAGGCAATCCCTGGCGTAATTAAAATTTGTGACAGAAAAAATTATTTTTTGAATAATTTACAATAGAAAAGGCAAGCCCTGGCGTAATTAAAATTTGCGACAGTAAAAAATTATTTTTTGAATAATTTACTATAGAAAAGGCAATCCCTGGCGTAATTAAAATTTGAGACAGTAAAAAATTATTTTTTGAATAATTTACTATAGAAAAGGCAATCCCTGGCGTAATTAAAATTTGCGTCAGTATAAAATTATTTTTTGAATAATTTACTATACAAAAGGCAATCCCTGGCGTAATTAAAATTTGCGACAGTAAAAAATTATTTTTTGAATAATTTACTATAGAAAAGGCAATCCCTGGCGTAATTAAAATTTGAGACAGTAAAAAATTATTTTTTGAATAATTTACTATAGAAAAGGCAATCCATGGCGTAATTAAAATTTGCGACAGAAAAAAATTATTTTTTGAATAATTTACTATAGAAAAGGCAATCCCTGGCGTAATTAAAATTTGCGACACTAAACAATTATTTTTTGAATAATTTACTATAGAAAAGGCAATCCCTGGCGTAATTAAAATTTGAGACAGTAAAAAATGAATTTTTGAATAATTTACTATAGAAAAGGCAATCCCTGGCGTAATTAAAATTTGCGACACTAAACAATTATTTTTTGCAAAATTTACTATACAAAAGGCAATCCCTGGCGTAATTAAAATTTGTGACAGTATAAAATGAATTTTTGAATAATTTACTATAGAAAAGGCAATCCCTGGCGTAATTAAAATTTGCGACAGAAAAAAATTATTTTTTGAATAATTTACTATAGAAAAGGCAATCCCTGGTGCAATTATAATTTGCGACAGTATAAAATTATTTTTTGAATAATTTACTATAGAAAAGGCAATCCCTGGCGTAATTAAAATTTGCGACACTAAACAATTAGTTTTTGAATAATTTACTATAGAAAAGGCAATCCCTGGCGTAATTATAATTTGCGACAGTATAAAATTATTTTTTGAATAATTTACTATAGAAAAGGCAATCCCTGGCGTAGTTAAAATTTGAGACATAAAAAAATGAATTTTTGAATAATTTACTATAGAAAAGGCAATCCCTGGCGTAATTAAAATTTGCGACAGTAAAAAATTATTTTTTGCAAAATTTACTATAGAAAATGCAATCCCTGGCGTAATTAAAATATGTGACAGAAAAAATTATTTTTTGAATAATTTACTATAGAAAAGGCAATCCCTGGCGTAATTAGAATTTGAGACAGTAAAAAATTAACTTTTGAATAATTTACTATAGAAAAGGCAATCCCTGGCGTATTTAAAATTTGCGACAGTAAAAAATGAATTTTTGAATAATTTACTATAGAAAAGGCAATCCCTGGCGTAATTAAAATTTGCGACAGTAAAAAATTATTTTTTGCAAAATTTACTATAGAAAATGCAATCCCTGGCGTAATTAAAATTTGTGACAGAAAAAATTATTTTTTGAATAATTTACTATAGAAAAGGCAATCCCTGGCGTAATTATAATTTGAGACAGTAAAAAATTATTTTTTGAATAATTTACTATAGAAAAGGCAATCCCTGGCGTAATTAAAATTTGAGACAGTAAAAAATGAATTTTTGAATAATTTACTATAGAAAAGGCAATCCCTGGCGTAATTAGAATTTGCAACAATAAAAAATTATTTTTTGCATAATTTACTATAGAAAAGGCAATCCCTGGCGTAATTAAAATTTGAGACAGTAAAAAATTATTTTTTGAATAATTTACTATAGAAAAGGCAATCCCTGGCGTAATTAAAATTTGAGACACTAAACAATTATTTTTTGCAAAATTTACTATAGAAAAGGCAATCACTGGCGTAATTAAAATTTGAGACAGTAAAAAATGAATTTTTGAATAATTTACTATAGAAAAGGCAATCCCTGGCGTAATTAAAATTTGCGACAGTAAAAAATGAATTTTTGAATAATTTACTATAGAAAAGGCAATCCCTGGCGTAATTAAAATTTGAGACAGTAAAAAATGAATTTTTGAATAATTTACTATAGAAAAGGCAATCCCTGGCGTAATTAAAATTTGTGACAGAAAAAATTATTTTTTGAATAATTTACTATAGAAAAGGCAATCCCTGGCGTAATTAAAATTTGAGACATTAAACAATTATTTTTTGAATAATTTACTATAGAAAGGGCAATCCCTGGCGTAATTATAATTTGCGACAGTAAAAAATTATTTTTTGAATAATTTACTATAGAAAAGGCAATCCCTGGTGTAATTAAAATTTGAGACAGTAAAAATGAATTTTTGAATAATTTACTATACAAAATGCAATCCCTGGCGTAATTAAAATTTGCGACAGTAAAAAATTATTTTTTGAATAATTTACTATAGAAAAGGCAATCCCTGGCGTAATTAAAATATGAGACAGTAAACAATTATTTTTTGAATAATTTACTATAGAAAAGGCAATCCCTGGCGTAATTAAAATTTGCGACAGAAAAAAATTATTTTTTGCAAAATTTACTATAGAAAAGGCAATACCTGGCGTAATTATAATTTGCGACAGTAAAAAATTATTTTTTGAATAATTTACTATAGAAAAGGCAATCCCTGGCGTAATTAAAATTTGCGACAGAAAAAAATTATTTTTTGCAAAATTTACTATAGAAAAGGCAATCCCTGGCGTAATTATAATTTGCGACAGTAAACAATTATTTTTTGAATAATTTACTATAGAAAAGGCAATCCCTGGCGTAATTTAAATTTGAGACAGTAAAAAATGAATTTTTGAATAATTTACTATAGAAAAGGCAAACCCTGGCGTAATTAAAATTTGCGACAGAAAAAAATTATTTTTTGAATAATTTACTATAGAAAAGGCAATCCCTGGCGTAATTAAAATTGGAGACAGTAAAAAATGAATTTTTGAATAATTTACTATAAAAAAGGCAATCCCTGGCGTAATTAAAATGTGCGACAGTAAACAATTATTTTTTGAATAATTTACTATAGAAAAGGCAATCCCTGGCGTAATGAAAATTTGAGACAGTAAAAAATGAATTTTTGAATAATTTACTATAGAAAAGGCAATCCCTGGCGTAATTAAAATTTGAGACACTAAACAATTATTTTTTGCAAAATTTACTATAGAAAAGGCAATCCCTGGCGTAATTAAAATTTGAGACAGTAAAAAATGAATTTTTGAATAATTTACTATAGAAAAGGCAATCCCCGGCGTAATTATAATTTGCGACAGTATAAAATTATTTTTTGAATAATTTACTATAGAAAAGGCAATCCCTGGCGTAATTATAATTTGCGACAGTATAAAATTATTTTTTGAATAATTTACTATAGAAAAGGCAATCCCTGGCGTAATTAAAATTTGCGACAGAAAAAAATTATTTTTTGCAAAATTTACTATAGAAAAGGCAATACTTGGCGTAATTATAATTTGCGACAGTAAAAAATTATTTTTTGAATAATTTACTATAGAAAAAGGCAATCCCTGGCGTAATTAAAATTTGCGACAGAAAAAAATTATTTTTTGCAAAATTTACTATAGAAAAGGCAATCCCTGGCGTATTTAAAATTTGCAACAGTAAAAAATTATTTTTTGAATAATTTACTATAGAAAAGGCAATCCCTGGCGTAATTAAAATTTGCGACACTAAACAATTATTTTTTGCAAAATTTACTATACAAAAGGCAATCCCTGGCGTAATTAAAATTTGCGACAGTATAAAATTAATTTTTGAATAATTTACTATAGAAAAGGCAATCCCTGGCGTAATTAAAATTTGCGACAGTAAAAAATTATTTTTTGATTAATTTACTATAGAAAAGGCAATCCCTGGCGTAATTAAAATTTGAGACAGTAAAAAATGAATTTTTGAATAATTTACTATAGAAAAGGCAATCCCTGGCGTAATTAAAATTTGCGACAGTAAAAAATTATTTTTTGCAAAATTTACTATAGAAAATGCAATCCCTGGCGTAATTAAAATTTGTGACAGAAAAAATTATTTTTTGAATAATTTACTATAGAAAAGGCAATCCCTGGCGTAATTATAATTTGAGACAGTAAAAAATTAACTTTTGAATAATTTACTATAGAAAAGGCAATCCCTGGCGTATTTAAAATTTGCGACAGTATAAAATTATTTTTTGAATAATTTACTATACAGAGGCAATCCCTGGCGTAATTAAAATTTGCGACAGTAAAAAATTATTTTTTGCAAAATTTACTACAGAAAATGCAATCCCTGGCGTAATAAAAATTTGTGACATAAAAATTATTTTTTGAATAATTTACTATAGAAAAGGCAATCCCTGGCGTAATTATAATTTGAGACAGTAAAAAATTAATTTTTGAATAATTTACTATAGAAAAGGCAATCCCTGGCGTATTTAAAATTTGCGACAGTAAAAAATGAATTTTTGAATAATTTACTATAGAAAAGGCAATCCCTGGCGTAATTAAAATTTGCGACAGTAAAAAATTATTTTTTGCAAAATTTACTATAGAAAATGCAATCCCTGGCGTAATTAAAATTTGTGACAGAAAAAATTATTGTTTGAATAATTTACTATAGAAAAGGCAATCCCTGGCGTAATTAAAATTTGAGACAGTAAAAAATTATTTTTTTGAATAATTTACTATAGAAAAGGCAATCCCTGGCGTAATTAAAATTTGAGACAGTAAAAAATGAATTTTTGAATAATTTACTATAGAAAAGGCAATCCCTGGCGTAATTATAATTTGCGACAGTAAAAAATTATTTTTTGAATAATTTACTATAGAAAAGGCAATCCCTGGCGTAATTAAAATTTGCGACAGTAAAAAATTATTTTTTTGAATAATTTACTATAGAAAAGGCAATCCCTGGCGTATTTAAAATTTGCAACAGTAAAAAATTATTTTTTGAATAATTTACTATAGAAAAGGCAATCCCTGGCGTAATTAATATATGCGACAGTAAAAAATTATTTTTTTTATAATTTACTATAGAAAAGGCAATCCCTGGCGTAATTAAAATTTGCGACAGTAAAAAATTATTTTTTGAATAATTTACTATAGAAAAGGCAATCCCTGGCGTAATTAAAATTTGAGACAGTAAAAAATGAATTTTTGAATAATTTACTATAGAAAAGGCAATCCCTGGCGTAATTAAAATTTGAGACAGTAAAAAATGAATTTTTGAATAATTTACTATAGAAAAGGCAATCCCTGGCGTAATTAAAATTTGCGACAGTAAAAAATTATTTTTTTTATAATTTACTATAGAAAAGGCAATCCCTGGCGTAATTAAAATTTGCGACAGAAAAAAATTATTTTTTGAATAATTTACTATAGAAAAGGCAATCCCTGGCGTAATTAAAATTTGAGACAGTAAAAAATGAATTTTTGAATAATTTACTATAAAAAAGGCAATCCCTGGCGTAATTAAAATGTGCGACAGTAAACAATTATTTTTTGAATAGTTTACTATAGAAAAGGCAATCCCTGGCGTAATTAAAATTTGCGACAGTAAACAATTATTTTTTGAATAATTTACTATAGAAAAGGCAATCCCTGGCGTAATTTAAATTTGAGACAGTAAAAAATGAATTTTTGAATAATTTACTATAGAAAAGGCAAACCCTGGCGTAATTAAAATTTGCGACAGAAAAAAATTATTTTTTGAATAATTTACTATAGAAAAGGCAATCCCTGGCGTAATTAAAATTGGAGACAGTAAAAAATGAATTTTTGAATAATTTACTATAAAAAAGGCAATCCCTGGCGTAATTAAAATGTGCGACAGTAAACAATTATTTTTTGAATAATTTACTATAGAAAAGGCAATCCCTGGCGTAATGAAAATTTGAGACAGTAAAAAATGAATTTTTGAATAATTTACTATAGAAAAGGCAATCCCTGGCGTAATTAAAATTTGAGACACTAAACAATTATTTTTTGCAAAATTTACTATAGAAAAGGCAATCCCTGGCGTAATTAAAATTTGAGACAGTAAAAAATGAATTTTTGAATAATTTACTATAGAAAAGGCAATCCCCGGCGTAATTATAATTTGCGACAGTATAAAATTATTTTTTGAATAATTTACTATAGAAAAGGCAATCCCTGGCGTAATTATAATTTGCGACAGTATAAAATTATTTTTTGAATAATTTACTATAGAAAAGGCAATCCCTGGCGTAATTAAAATTTGCGACAGAAAAAAATTATTTTTTGCAAAATTTACTATAGAAAAGGCAATACTTGGCGTAATTATAATTTGCGACAGTAAAAAATTATTTTTTGAATAATTTACTATAGAAAAGGCAATCCCTGGCGTAATTAAAATTTGCGACAGAAAAAAATTATTTTTTGCAAAATTTACTATAGAAAAGGCAATCCCTGGCGTATTTAAAATTTGCAACAGTAAAAAATTATTTTTTGAATAATTTACTATAGAAAAGGCAATCCCTGGCGTAATTAAAATTTGCGACACTAAACAATTATTTTTTGCAAAATTTACTATACAAAAGGCAATCCCTGGCGTAATTAAAATTTGCGACAGTATAAAATTAATTTTTGAATAATTTACTATAGAAAAGGCAATCCCTGGCGTAATTAAAATTTGCGACAGTAAAAAATTATTTTTTGATTAATTTACTATAGAAAAGGCAATCCCTGGCGTAATTAAAATTTGAGACAGTAAAAAATGAATTTTTGAATAATTTACTATAGAAAAGGCAATCCCTGGCGTAATTAAAATTTGCGACAGTAAAAAATTATTTTTTGCAAAATTTACTATAGAAAATGCAATCCCTGGCGTAATTAAAATTTGTGACAGAAAAAATTATTTTTTGAATAATTTACTATAGAAAAGGCAATCCCTGGCGTAATTATAATTTGAGACAGTAAAAAATTAACTTTTGAATAATTTACTATAGAAAAGGCAATCCCTGGCGTATTTAAAATTTGCGACAGTATAAAATTATTTTTTGAATAATTTACTATACAGAGGCAATCCCTGGCGTAATTAAAATTTGCGACAGTAAAAAATTATTTTTTGCAAAATTTACTACAGAAAATGCAATCCCTGGCGTAATAAAAATTTGTGACATAAAAATTATTTTTTGAATAATTTACTATAGAAAAGGCAATCCCTGGCGTAATTATAATTTGAGACAGTAAAAAATTAATTTTTGAATAATTTACTATAGAAAAGGCAATCCCTGGCGTATTTAAAATTTGCGACAGTAAAAAATGAATTTTTGAATAATTTACTATAGAAAAGGCAATCCCTGGCGTAATTAAAATTTGCGACAGTAAAAAATTATTTTTTGCAAAATTTACTATAGAAAATGCAATCCCTGGCGTAATTAAAATTTGTGACAGAAAAAATTATTGTTTGAATAATTTACTATAGAAAAGGCAATCCCTGGCGTAATTAAAATTTGAGACAGTAAAAAATTATTTTTTGAATAATTTACTATAGAAAAGGCAATCCCTGGCGTAATTAAAATTTGAGACAGTAAAAAATGAATTTTTGAATAATTTACTATAGAAAAGGCAATCCCTGGCGTAATTATAATTTGCGACAGTAAAAAATTATTTTTTGAATAATTTACTATAGAAAAGGCAATCCCTGGCGTAATTAAAATTTGCGACAGTAAAAAATTATTTTTTGAATAATTTACTATAGAAAAGGCAATCCCTGGCGTATTTAAAATTTGCAACAGTAAAAAATTATTTTTTGAATAATTTACTATAGAAAAGGCAATCCCTGGCGTAATTAATATATGCGACAGTAAAAAATTATTTTTTTTATAATTTACTATAGAAAAGGCAATCCCTGGCGTAATTAAAATTTGTGACAGAAAAAAATTATTTTTTGAATAATTTACTATAGAAAAGGCAATCCCTGGCGTAATTAAAATTTGCGACACTAAACAATTATTTTTTGCAAAATTTACCATAGAAAAGGCAATCCCTGGCGTAATTAAAATTTGAGACAGTAAAAAATGAATTTTTGAATAATTTACTATAGAAAAGGCAATCCCTGGCGTAATTAAAATTTGAGACAGTAAAAAATGAATTTTTGAATAATTTACTATAGAAAAGGCAATCCCTGGCGTAATTAAAATTTGCGACAGTAAAAAATTTTTTTTTTTATAATTTACTATAGAAAAGGCAATCCCTGGCGTAATTAAAATTTGCGACAGAAAAAAATTATTTTTTGAATAATTTACTATAGAAAAGGCAATCCCTGGCGTAATTAAAATTTGAGACAGTAAAAAATTATTTTTTTAATAATTTACTATAGAAAAGGCAATCCCTGGCGTAATTAAAATTTGCGACAGTAAAAAATTATTTTTTGAATAATTTACTATAGAAAAGGCAATCCCTGGCGTAATTAAAATTTGAGACAGTAAAAAATGAATTTTTGAATAATTTACTATAGAAAAGGCAATCCCTGGAGTAATTATAATTTGCGACAGTAAAAAATTATTTTTTGAATAATTTACTATAGAAAAGGCAATCCCTGGCGTAATTAAAATTTGCGACAGTAAGAAACTATTTTTTGAATAATTTACTATAGAAAAGGCAATCCCTGGCGTATTTAAAATTTGCAACAGTAAAAAATTATTTTTTGAATAATTTACTATAGAAAATGCAATCCCTGGCGTAATTAAAATTTGCGACAGTAAAAAATTATTTTTTGAATAATTTACTATAGAAAAGACAATCCCTGGCGTAATTAAAATTTGCGACAGAAAAAAATTATTTTCTGAATAATTTACTATAGAAAAGGCAATCCCTGGCGTAATTAAAATTTGCGACACTAAACAATTATTTTTTGCAAAATTTACTATAGAAAAGGCAATCCCTGGCGTAATTATAATTTGAGACAGTAAAAAATGAATTTTTGAATAATTTACTATAGAAAAGGCAATCCCTGGCGTAATTAAAATTTGAGACAGTAAAAAATGAATTTTTGAATATTTTACTATAGAAAAGGCAATCCCTGGCGTAATTAAAATTTGAGACAGTAAAAAATGAATTTTTGAATAATTTACTATAGAAAAGGCAATCCCTGGCGTAATTAAAATTTGCGACAGTATAAAATTATTTTTTTGAATAATTTACTATAGAAAAGGCAATCCCTGGCGTAATTAAAATTTGCGACAGAAAAAAATTATTTTTTGCAAAATTTACTATAGAAAAGGCAATCCCTGGCGTAATTATAATTTGCGACAGTAAAAAATTATTTTTTGAATAATTTACTATAGAAAAGGCAATCCCTGGCGTAATTATAATTTGCGACAGTATAAAATTATTTTTTGAATAATTTACTATAGAAAAGGCAATCCCTGGCGCAATTATAATTTGCGACAGTAAAAAATTATTTTTTGAATAATTTACTATAGAAAAGGCAATCCCTGGCGTAATTAAAATTTGAGACAGTAAAAAATTATTTTTTGAATAATTTACTATAGAAAAGGCATTCCCTGGCGTAATTAAAATTTGTGACAGAAAAAATTATTTTTTGAATAATTTACTATAGAAAAGGCAATCCCTGGCGTAATTAAAATTTGAGACAGTAAAAAATTATTTTTTGCAAAATTTACTATAGAAAAGGCAATCCCTGGCGTAATTAAAATTTGAGACAGTAAAAAATGAATTTTTGTATAATTTACTATAGAAAAGGCAATCCCTGGCGTAATTAAAATTTGCAACAGTAAAAAATTATTTTTTGCAAAATTTACTATAGAAAAGGCAATCCCTGGCGTAATTAAAATTTGAGACAGTAAAAAATGAATTTTTGAATAATTTACTATACAAAAGGCAATCCCTGGCGTATTTAAAATTTGAGACAGTAAAAACTTATTTTTTGAATAATTTACTATAGAAAAGGCAATCCCTGGCGTAATTAAAATTTGCGACACTAAACAATTATTTTTTGCAAAATTTACTATAGAAAAGGCAATCCCTGGCGTAATTAAAATTTGAGACAGTAAAAAATGAATTTTTGAATAATTTACTATAGAAAAGGCAATCCCTGGCGTAATTAAAATTTGCGACAGTAAAAAATTATTTTTTGAATAATTTACTATAGAAAAGGCAATCCCTGGCGTAATTAAAATTTGCGACAGAAAAAAATTATTTTTTGAATAATTTACTATAGAAAAGGCAATCCCTGGCGTAATTAAAATTTGCGACAGAAAAAAATTATTTTTTGCAAAATTTACTATAGAAAAGGCAATCCCTGGCGTAATTAAAATTTGAGACAGTAAACAATTATTTTTTGCAAAATTTACTATAGAAAAGGCAATCCCTGGCGTAATTAAAATTTGAGACAGTAAAAAATTATTTTTTGAATAATTTACTATACAAAAGGCAATCCCTGGCGTAATTAAAATTTGCAACAGTAAAAAATTATTTTTTGAATAATTTACTATAGAAAAGGCAATCCCTGGCGTAATTAAAATTTGAGACAGTAAAAAATTAATTTTTGCAAAATTTACTATAGAAAAGGCAATCGCTGGCGTAATTAAAATTTGCGACAGTATAAAATTATTTTTTGCAAAATTTACTATAGAAAAGGCAATCCCTGGTGTAATTAAAATTTGCGACAGTATAAAATTATTTTTTGCAAAATTTACTATAGAAAAGGCAATCCCTGGCGTAATTATAATTTGCGACAGTATAAAATGAATTTTTGAATAATTTACTATAGAAAAGGCAATCCCTGGCGTAATTAAAATTTGCGACACTAAACAATTATTTTTTGCAAAATTTACTATAGAAAAGGCAATCCCTGGCGTAATTAAAATTTGCGACAGTAAAAAATGAATTTTTGAATAATTTACTATTGAAAAGGCAATCCCTGGCGTAATTAAAATTTGCGACACTAAACAATTATTTTTTGCAAAATTTACTATACAAAAGGCAATCCCTGGCGTAATTAAAATTTGTGACAGAAAAAAATTAATTTTTGAGTAATTTACTATAGAAAAGGCAATCCCTGGCGTAATTAAAATTTGCGACAGTAAAAAACTATTTTTTGAATAATTTACTATAGAAAAGGCAATCCCTGGCGTATTTAAAATTTGCAACAGTAAAAAATTATTTTTTGCAAAATTTACTATAGAAAAGGCAATCCCTGGCGTAATTAAAATTTGAGACAGTAAAAAATGAATTTTTGAATAATTTACTATACAAAAGGCAATCCCTGGCGTATTTAAAATTTGCGACAGTAAAAAATTATTTTTTGAATAATTTACTATAGAAAAGGCAATCCCTGGCGTAATTATAATTTGCGACAGTATAAAATGAATTTTTGAATAATTTACTATAGAAAAGGCAATCCCTGGCGTAATTAAAATTTGCGACAGTAAAAAATGAATTTTTGAATAATTTACTATAGAAAAGGCAATCCCTGGCGTAATTAAAATTTGCGACACTAAACAAATATTTTTTGAATAATTTACTATAGAAAACGCAATCCCTGGCGTAATTAAAATTTGTGACAGAAAAAAATATTTTTTGAATAATTTACTATACAAAAGGCAATCCCTGGCGTAATTAAAATTTGAGACAGTATAAAATTATTTTTTGAATAATTTACTATAGAAAAGGCAATCCCTGGCGTACTTAAAACTTGCGACACTAAACAATTATTTTTTGCAAAATTTACTATACAAAAGGCAATCCCTGGCGTAATTAAAATTTGCGACAGTAAAAAATGAATTTTTGAATAATTTACTATAGAAAAGGCAATCCTTGGCGTAATTAAAATTTGAGACAGTAAGAAATTATTTTTTGAATAATTTACTATAGAAAAGGCAATCCCTGGCGTAATTAAAATTTGCGACACTAAACAATTATTTTTTGCAAAATTTACCATAGAAAAGGCAATCCCTGGCGTAATTAAAATTTGAGACAGTAAAAAATGAATTTTTGAATAATTTACTATAGAAAAGGCAATCCCTGGCGTAATTAAAATTTGAGACAGTAAAAAATTATTTTTTTAATAATTTACTATAGAAAAGGCAATCCCTGGCGTAATTAAAATTTGAGACAGTAAAAAAATATTTTTTGAATAATTTACTATAGAAAAGGCAATCCCTGGCGTAATTAAAATTTGAGACAGTAAAAAATGAATTTTTGAATAATTTACTATAGAAAAGGCAATCCCTGGAGTAATTATAATTTGCGACAGTAAAAAATTATTTTTTGAATAATTTACTATAGAAAAGGCAATCCCTGGCGTAATTAAAATTTGCGACAGTAAGAAACTATTTTTTGAATAATTTACTATAGAAAAGGCAATCCCTGGCGTATTTAAAATTTGCAACAGTAAAAAATTATTTTTTGAATAATTTACTATAGAAAAGGCAATCCTTGGCGTAATTAAAATTTGCGACAGTAAAAAATTATTTTTTGAATAATTTACTATAGAAAAGACAATCCCTGGCGTAATTAAAATTTGCGACAGAAAAAAATTATTTTCTGAATAATTTACTATAGAAAAGGCAATCCCTGGCGTAATTAAAATTTGCGACACTAAACAATTATTTTTTGCAAAATTTACTATAGAAAAGGCAATCCCTGGCGTAATTAAAATTTGAGACAGTAAAAAATGAATTTTTGAATAATTTACTATAGAAAAGGCAATCCCTGGCGTAATTAAAATTTGAGACAGTAAAAAATGAATTTTTGAATATTTTACTATAGAAAAGGCAATCCCTGGCGTAATTAAAATTTGAGACAGTAAAAAATGAATTTTTGAATAATTTACTATAGAAAAGGCAATCCCTGGCGTAATTAAAATTTGCGACAGTATAAAATTATTTTTTTGAATAATTTACTATAGAAAAGGCAATCCCTGGCGTAATTAAAATTTGCGACAGAAAAAAATTATTTTTTGCAAAATTTACTATAGAAAAGGCAATCCCTGACGTAATTATAATTTGCGACAGTAAAAAATTATTTTTTGAATAATTTACTATAGAAAAGGCAATCCCTGGCGTAATTATAATTTGCGACAGTATAAAATTATTTTTTGAATAATTTACTATAGAAAAGGCAATCCCTGGCGCAATTATAATTTGCGACAGTAAAAAATTATTTTTTGAATAATTTACTATAGAAAAGGCAATCCCTGGCGTAATTAAAATTTGAGACAGTAAAAAATTATTTTTTGAATAATTTACTATAGAAAAGGCATTCCCTGGCGTAATTAAAATTTGTGACAGAAAAAATTATTTTTTGAATAATTTACTATAGAAAAGGCAATCCCTGGCGTAATTAAAATTTGAGACAGTAAAAAATTATTTTTTGCAAAATTTACTATAGAAAAGGCAATCCCTGGCGTAATTAAAATTTGAGACAGTAAAAAATGAATTTTTGTATAATTTACTATAGAAAAGGCAATCCCTGGCGTAATTAAAATTTGCAACAGTAAAAAATTATTTTTTGCAAAATTTACTATAGAAAAGGCAATCCCTGGCGTAATTAAAATTTGAGACAGTAAAAAATGAATTTTTGAATAATTTACTATACAAAAGGCAATCCCTGGCGTATTTAAAATTTGAGACAGTAAAAACTTATTTTTTGAATAATTTACTATAGAAAAGGCAATCCCTGGCGTAATTAAAATTTGCGACACTAAACAATTATTTTTTGCAAAATTTACTATAGAAAAGGCAATCCCTGGCGTAATTAAAATTTGAGACAGTAAAAAATGAATTTTTGAATAATTTACTATAGAAAAGGCAATCCCTGGCGTAATTAAAATTTGCGACAGTAAAAAATTATTTTTTGAATAATTTACTATAGAAAAGGCAATCCCTGGCGTAATTAAAATTTGCGACAGAAAAAAATTATTTTTTGAATAATTTACTATAGAAAAGGCAATCCCTGGCGTAATTAAAATTTGCGACAGAAAAAAATTATTTTTTGCAAAATTTACTATAGAAAAGGCAATCCCTGGCGTAATTAAAATTTGAGACAGTAAACAATTATTTTTTGCAAAATTTACTATAGAAAAGGCAATCCCTGGCGTAATTAAAATTTGAGACAGTAAAAAATTATTTTTTGAATAATTTACTATACAAAAGGCAATCCCTGGCGTAATTAAAATTTGCAACAGTAAAAAATTATTTTTTGAATAATTTACTATAGAAAAGGCAATCCCTGGCGTAATTAAAATTTGAGACAGTAAAAAATTAATTTTTGCAAAATTTACTATAGAAAAGGCAATCGCTGGCGTAATTAAAATTTGCGACAGTATAAAATTATTTTTTGCAAAATTTACTATAGAAAAGGCAATCCCTGGTGTAATTAAAATTTGCGACAGTATAAAATTATTTTTTGCAAAATTTACTATAGAAAAGGCAATCCCTGGCGTAATTATAATTTGCGACAGTATAAAATGAATTTTTGAATAATTTACTATAGAAAAGGCAATCCCTGGCGTAATTAAAATTTGCGACACTAAACAATTATTTTTTGCAAAATTTACTATAGAAAAGGCAATCCCTGGCGTAATTAAAATTTGCGACAGTAAAAAATGAATTTTTGAATAATTTACTATTGAAAAGGCAATCCCTGGCGTAATTAAAATTTGCGACACTAAACAATTATTTTTTGCAAAATTTACTATACAAAAGGCAATCCCTGGCGTAATTAAAATTTGTGACAGAAAAAAATTAATTTTTGAGTAATTTACTATAGAAAAGGCAATCCCTGGCGTAATTAAAATTTGCGACAGTAAAAAACTATTTTTTGAATAATTTACTATAGAAAAGGCAATCCCTGGCGTATTTAAAATTTGCAACAGTAAAAAATTATTTTTTGCAAAATTTACTATAGAAAAGGCAATCCCTGGCGTAATTAAAATTTGAGACAGTAAAAAATGAAGTTTTGAATAATTTACTATACAAAAGGCAATCCCTGGCGTATTTAAAATTTGCGACAGTAAAAAATTATTTTTTGAATAATTTACTATAGAAAAGGCAATCCCTGGCGTAATTATAATTTGCGACAGTATAAAATGAATTTTTGAATAATTTACTATAGAAAAGGCAATCCCTGGCGTAATTAAAATTTGCGACAGTAAAAAATGAATTTTTGAATAATTTACTATAGAAAAGGCAATCCCTGGCGTAATTAAAATTTGCGACACTAAACAAATATTTTTTGAATAATTTACTATAGAAAACGCAATCCCTGGCGTAATTAAAATTTGTGACAGAAAAAAATATTTTTTGAATAATTTACTATACAAAAGGCAATCCCTGGCGTAATTAAAATTTGAGACAGTAAAAAATGAATTTTTGAATAATTTACTATAGAAAAGGCAATCCCTGGCGTAATTAAAATTTGAGACAGTAAAAAATGAATTTTTGAATATTTTACTATAGAAAAGGCAATCCCTGGCGTAATTAAAATTTGAGACAGTAAAAAATGAATTTTTGAATAATTTACTATAGAAAAGGCAATCCCTGGCGTAATTAAAATTTGCGACAGTATAAAATTATTTTTTTGAATAATTTACTATAGAAAAGGCAATCCCTGGCGTAATTAAAATTTGCGACAGAAAAAAATTATTTTTTGCAAAATTTACTATAGAAAAGGCAATCCCTGGCGTAATTATAATTTGCGACAGTAAAAAATTATTTTTTGAATAATTTTCTATAGAAAAGGCAATCCCTGGCGTAATTATAATTTGCGACAGTATAAAATTATTTTTTGAATAATTTACTATAGAAAAGGCAATCCCTGGCGCAATTATAATTTGCGACAGTAAAAAATTATTTTTTGAATAATTTACTATAGAAAAGGCAATCCCTGGCGTAATTAAAATTTGAGACAGTAAAAAATTATTTTTTGAATAATTTACTATAGAAAAGGCATTCCCTGGCGTAATTAAAATTTGTGACAGAAAAAATTATTTTTTGAATAATTTACTATAGAAAAGGCAATCCCTGGCGTAATTAAAATTTGAGACAGTAAAAAATTATTTTTTGCAAAATTTACTATAGAAAAGGCAATCCCTGGCGTAATTAAAATTTGAGACAGTAAAAAATGAATTTTTGTATAATTTACTATAGAAAAGGCAATCCCTGGCGTAATTAAAATTTGCAACAGTAAAAAATTATTTTTTGCAAAATTTACTATAGAAAAGGCAATCCCTGTCGTAATTAAAATTTGAGACAGTAAAAAATGAATTTTTGAATAATTTACTATACAAAAGGCAATCCCTGGCGTATTTAAAATTTGAGACAGTAAAAACTTATTTTTTGAATAATTTACTATAGAAAAGGCAATCCCTGGCGTAATTAAAATTTGCGACACTAAACAATTATTTTTTGCAAAATTTACTATAGAAAAGGCAATCCCTGGCGTAATTAAAATTTGAGACAGTAAAAAATGAATTTTTGAATAATTTACTATAGAAAAGGCAATCCCTGGCGTAATTAAAATTTGCGACAGTAAAAAATTATTTTTTGAATAATTTACTATAGAAAAGGCAATCCCTGGCGTAATTAAAATTTGCGACAGAAAAAAATTATTTTTTGAATAATTTACTATAGAAAAGGCAATCCCTGGCGTAATTAAAATTTGCGACAGAAAAAAATTATTTTTTGCAAAATTTACTATAGAAAAGGCAATCCCTGGCGTAATTAAAATTTGAGACAGTAAACAATTATTTTTTGCAAAATTTACTATAGAAAAGGCAATCCCTGGCGTAATTAAAATTTGAGACAGTAAAAAATTATTTTTTGAATAATTTACTATACAAAAGGCAATCCCTGGCGTAATTAAAATTTGCAACAGTAAAAAATTATTTTTTGAATAATTTACTATAGAAAAGGCAATCCCTGGCGTAATTAAAATTTGAGACAGTAAAAAATTAATTTTTGCAAAATTTACTATAGAAAAGGCAATCGCTGGCGTAATTAAAATTTGCGACAGTATAAAATTATTTTTTGCAAAATTTACTATAGAAAAGGCAATCCCTGGTGTAATTAAAATTTGCGACAGTATAAAATTATTTTTTGCAAAATTTACTATAGAAAAGGCAATCCCTGGCGTAATTATAATTTGCGACAGTATAAAATGAATTTTTGAATAATTTACTATAGAAAAGGCAATCCCTGGCGTAATTAAAATTTGCGACACTAAACAATTATTTTTTGCAAAATTTACTATAGAAAAGGCAATCCCTGGCGTAATTAAAATTTGCGACAGTAAAAAATGAATTTTTGAATAATTTACTATTGAAAAGGCAATCCCTGGCGTAATTAAAATTTGCGACACTAAACAATTATTTTTTGCAAAATTTACTATACAAAAGGCAATCCCTGGCGTAATTAAAATTTGTGACAGAAAAAAATTAATTTTTGAGTAATTTACTATAGAAAAGGCAATCCCTGGCGTAATTAAAATTTGCGACAGTAAAAAACTATTTTTTGAATAATTTACTATAGAAAAGGCAATCCCTGGCGTATTTAAAATTTGCAACAGTAAAAAATTATTTTTTGCAAAATTTACTATAGAAAAGGCAATCCCTGGCGTAATTAAAATTTGAGACAGTAAAAAATGAATTTTTGAATAATTTACTATACAAAAGGCAATCCCTGGCGTATTTAAAATTTGCGACAGTAAAAAATTATTTTTTGAATAATTTACTATAGAAATGGCAATCCCTGGCGTAATTATAATTTGCGACAGTATAAAATGAATTTTTGAATAATTTACTATAGAAAAGGCAATCCCTGGCGTAATTAAAATTTGCGACAGTAAAAAATGAATTTTTGAATAATTTACTATAGAAAAGGCAATCCCTGGCGTAATTAAAATTTGCGACACTAAACAAATATTTTTTGAATAATTTACTATAGAAAACGCAATCCCTGGCGTAATTAAAATTTGTGACAGAAAAAAATATTTTTTGAATAATTTACTATACAAAAGGCAATCCCTGGCGTAATTAAAATTTGAGACAGTATAAAATTATTTTTTGAATAATTTACTATAGAAAAGGCAATCCCTGGCGTAATTAAAACTTGCGACACTAAACAATTATTTTTTGCAAAATTTACTATACAAAAGGCAATCCCTGGCGTAATTAAAATTTGCGACAGTAAAAAATGAATTTTTGAATAATTTACTATAGAAAAGGCAATCCTTGGCGTAATTAAAATTTGAGACAGTAAAAAATTATTTTTTGAATAATTTACTATAGAAAAGGCAATCCCTGGCGTAATTATAATTTGCGACAGTAAAAAATTATTTTTTGAATAATTTACTATAGAAAAGGCAATCCCTGGCGTAATTAAAATTTGAGACAGTAAAAAATGAATTTTTGAATAATTTACTATAGAAAAGGCAATCCCTGGCGTAATTAAAATTTGAGACAGTAAAAAATTATTTTTTGAATAATTTACTATAGAAAAGGCAATCCCTGGCGTAATTAAAATTTGCGACACTAAACAATTATTTTTTGAATAATTTACTATACAAAAGGCAATCCCTGGCGTAATTAAAATTTGCAACAGTAAAACATTATTTTTTGAATAATTTACTATAGAAAAGGCAATCCCTGGCGTAATTAAAATTTGCGACAGTAACAAATTATTTTTTGCAAAATTTACTATAGAAAAGGCAATCCCTGGCGTAATTAAAATTTGAGACAGAAAAAAATTAATTTTTGAATAATTTACTATAGAAAAGGCAATCCCTGGCGTAATTAAAATTTGCGACCGTAAAAAATTATTTTTTGAATAATTTACTATAGAAAAGGCAATCCCTGGCGTAATTAAAATTTGCGACAGTAAAAAAATATTTTTTGAATAATTTACTATAGAAAAGGCAATCCCTGGCGTAATTAAAATTTGCGACAGTAAAAAATTATTTTTTGCAAAATTTACTATAGAAAAGGCAATCCGTGGCGTAATTAAAATTTGCGACAGTAAAAAATTATTTTTTGAATAATTTACTATAGAAAAGGCAATCCCTGGCGTAATTAAAATTTGCGACAGTAAAAAATTATTTTTTGCAAAATTTACTATACAAAAGGCAATCCCTGGCGTAATTAAAATTTGCGACAGTAAAAAATTATTTTTTGAATAATTTACTATAGAAAAGGCAATCCCTGGCGTAATTAAAATTTGCGACACTAAACAATTATTTTTTGAATAATTTACTATACAAAAGGCACTCCCTGGCGTAATTAAAATTTGCGACAGTAAAAAATTATTTTTTGAATAATTTACTATAGAAAAGGCAATCCCTTGCGTAATTAAAATTTGAGACAGAAAAAAATTATTTTTTGAATAATTTACTATAGAAAAGGCAATCCCTGGCGTAATTAAAATTTGAGACAGTAAAAAATTATTTTTTGAATAATTTACTATAGAAAAGGCAATCCCTGGCGTAATTAAAATTTGCGACAGTAAAAAATTATTTTTTGCAAAATTTACTATAGAAAAGGCAATCCCTGGCGTAATTAAAATTTGCGACAGTAAAAAATGAATTTTTGAATAATTTACTATAGAAAAGGCAATCCCTGGCGTAATTAAAATTTGAGACAGTAAAAAATGAATTTTTGAATAATTTACTATAGAAAAGGCAATCCCTGGCGTAATTAAAATTTGAGACAGTAAAAAATGAATTTTTGAATAATTTACTATAGAAAAGGCAATCCCTGGCGTAACTAAAATTTGCGACAGTAAACAATTATTTTTTGAAAAATTTACTATAGAAAAGGCAATCCCTGGCGTAATTAAAATTTGCGACACTAACAAATTATTTTTTGCAAAATTTACTATAGAAAAGGCAATCCCTGGCGTACTTAAAATTTGCGACAGTAAAAAATGAATTTTTGAATAATTTACTATAGAAAAGGCAATCCCTGGCGTAATTAAAATTTGCGACACTAAACAATTATTTTTTGCAAAATTTACTATACAAAAGGCAATCCCTGGCGTATTTAAAATTTGCAACAATAAAAAATTATTTTTTGAATAATTTACTATAGAAAAGGCAATCCCTGGCGTAATTATAATTTGCGACAGTAAAAAAATATTTTTTGAATAATTTACTATAGAAAAGGCAATCCCTGGCGTATTTAAAATTTGCAACAGTAAAAAATTATTTTTTGCAAAATTTACTATAGAAAAGGCAATCTCTGGCGTAATTAAAATTTGAGACAGTAAAAAATGAATTTTTGAATAATTTACTATACAAAAGGCAATCCTTGTCGTATTTAAAATTTGCGACAGTAAAAAATTATTTTTTGAATAATTTACTATAGAAAAGGCAATCCCTGGCGTAATTATAATTTGCGACAGTATAAAATGAATTTTTGAATAATTTACTATAGAAAAGGCAATCCCTGGCGTAGTTAAAATTTGCGACAGTAAAAAATGAATTTTTGAATAATTTACTATAGAAAAGGCAATCCCTGGCGTAATTAAAATTTGCGACACTAAACAATTATTTTTTGAATAATTTACTATAGAAAAGGCAATCCCTGGCGTAATTAAAATTTGTGACAGAAAAAATTATTTTTTGAATAATTTACTATACAAAAGGCAATCCCTGGCGTAATTAAAATTTGAGACAGTAAAAAACGAATTTTTGAATAATTTACTATACAAAAGGCAATCCCTGGCGTATTTAAAATTTGCGACAGTAAAAAATTATTTTTTGAATAATTTACTATAGAAAAGGCAATCCCTGGCGTAATTACAATTTGCGATAGTAGTTAACTAAAAATAATTTTGTATAATTATTAGTTACAAAAATAGACTGACTAGCCATTAATATTAAAGAACAAATTCATATTCTTAATAATACTATACCATAAGAAATTAAATCACATCCTAAAAAATATCTTAATCTTATTCAAAAATTTCTATATCAATTTATAAAAATAAAAATAAAGGATATTATAAATATAATATTTTGAACCATTCAAAATATTATATTTATAAAACACAAAGGAATTAAAAATAAAATTAAAATAATAAATTTTAACATTATAAAATATTATAAGTCTGAAAATAATCATTACCATGAGTTCGAATTATTGAAACCAGAATAGAAAGTCCTAATGCCCCTTCACAAACTCTAAAAGTTAAAAATACTAATCTAAAATACATTTCAAATATAAAATAACTTAATATAAAAAATAAAAATAAAAATAAAATCAACACAATATATTCTAAACTTAATAACATAATTAATAAATGTTTACGATTAGATACAAATACTAATAATCTTCTTATAAATAAAATTAATACAAAAATAAAAAATATTATCATTAGTTTTAATAGTTTAATAAAACATTGGTCTTGTAAATCAAAATTAAGAATTTTTCTTTTAAAACTTCAAGAAAAAAAGAATTCTTTTATCTTTAATCTCCAAAATTAATATTTTTATAAACTATTTCTTGAAATTACACAATTCATTATATTATTATCATTAATTTTTAATATAACATTTATACAAATAAATCACCCATTATCTATAGGATTATTATTATTGTTACAAACAAATTTAATCTGTTTAATAACAGGATTAATAACATATTCTTTTTGATTTTCATACATTTTGTTTCTAATTTTTATTGGAGGAATACTAGTTTTATTTATCTATGTAACAACCCTTGCATCAAATGAAATATTTTATTTATCAATAAAAAAAACTATTTTAATTATTTCATTAATAATAACATTATTAGTTATTTTAATTTTAATTGATAAACAAATATTTTCATTAAATATTCAAAATAATGAAATACAAAAAATTAGTTTTTTAACAAGATTTTTACCAGAAAATAAATTAAATCTAAATAAATTATATAATTATCCAACTAATATAATTACCTTAATAATAATTAACTATTTATTAATTACATTAGTAGCAGCTGCTAAAATTACTAATGTATTTTATGGACCTTTACGACAATTTAACTAATGAATAAACCTTTACGAAATAGAAACCCATTAATTAAAATTATAAATAATGCTTTAATTGATTTACCTGCACCAATTAATATTTCTGTATGATGAAATTTTGGTTCATTACTAGGTCTATGTTTAATTACACAAATTATTACAGGACTATTTTTAGCTATACACTATACTGCAGATATTAATCTTGCTTTTAATAGAGTAAATCATATTTGCCGAGATGTTAATTATGGATGATTAATACGAACTATGCATGCTAATGGAGCATCCTTTTTCTTTATTTGTATTTATTTACATATTGGGCGAGGTATATATTATAATTCATTTTTATATACTTCAACCTGATTAGTAGGAGTAATTATTTTATTTCTTGTAATAGCAACAGCTTTTATAGGATATGTATTACCATGAGGTCAAATATCTTTTTGAGGAGCAACTGTAATTACCAATTTATTATCTGCTATTCCTTATTTAGGAACAACTATAGTACAATGGGTATGAGGAGGATTTGCAGTAGATAATGCCACATTAACTCGTTTCTTTAGTTTTCATTTTATTTTACCTTTTATTATTTTAGCAATAACAATAATTCATTTATTATTTCTCCATCAAACAGGATCTAATAATCCTATAGGATTAAATGCTAATATTGATAAAATCCCCTTCCATCCCTACTTTTCATTTAAAGATATTACTGGATTTATTATTATATTAATAATTTTATCCATTTTAGTATTATTTAATCCATATATATTAGGAGATCCTGATAATTTTATTCCAGCCAATCCTCTTGTAACTCCAGTTCATATTCAACCTGAATGATATTTCCTTTTTGCCTATGAAATTTTACGATCAATTCCCAATAAATTAGGAGGAGTAATTGCCCTAATTATATCAATTGCAATTTTAATAATTTTACCATTTTATCACTTAAGAAAATTTCAAGGATTACAATTTTACCCTATCAATCAATTTATATTTTGATTAATAGTAATTACAGTTATTTTATTAACATGAATTGGAGCTCGGCCAGTAGAAGATCCCTATATTATTATTGGTCAACTATTAACCATTATTTATTTTTTATATTATTTAATAAATCCTTTAATTGTAAAATTATGAGATAATTTATTAAACTAGTTAATGAGCTTGACATAAGCCTATGTTTTGAAAACATAATATAGAAATATAAAATTTTCTATTAACTTTACTAATAATAATTAATAATATGAAAGATACAAATAAAATTTTAATACCAATAAAAAATATTAAATAATTTAATGAAAAAGGTAAAAAAACATTTTCAAGCTAATCCTATTAATTTATCATATCGAAAACGAGGTAATGTTCCACGAACTCAAATAAATAAAAAAGAAATAAAAACTAATTTAATATAAAAATTTATTTCATAAATGTTACACCCCATAAATAATACTGAAAATAATATACTTATAAATAAAATTCTTGAATACTCAGCCAAAAAAATAAGAGCAAATCCTCCTCTTCTATATTCTACATTAAATCCAGATACTAATTCAGATTCTCCTTCAGCAAAATCAAAAGGAGTACGATTTGTTTCTGCTAAACAAGAAACAAATCAAATTAAAGCCAAAGGAAATAATATAATAAAAAACCAAATATATTTCTGATAAATATAAAAATTAATTAAATTATATCTATTAATTAAAAAAACAAAAGATAATAAAATCAAAGCTAATCTTACTTCATAAGAGATAGTTTGAGCTACTGCACGAAGTCCTCCTAATAAAGAATAATTAGAATTAGATGATCAACCAGCAATTATAATTGTATAAACCCCTAAACTAGCACAACATAAAAAAAATAACAATCCTAAATTAAATGAATAAATTTTTACAAATAAAGGAATACAAGATCATAATAAAATAGACAAAAATAAAGAAAAAAATGGAGAAAAATAATAAGAAATATAATTAGATATTAAAGGATAAGTTTGCTCCTTAGTAAATAATTTAATTGCATCACAGAAAGGTTGTGGAATACCAAAAATTCCTACTTTATTAGGACCTTTACGAACCTGAATATAACCTAAAACTTTACGCTCAAATAAAGTTAAAAAAGCAACTCCAACTAATACACAAATAATAATTATTAATATTCCAATAAATAATAAAACTAATTCAATTTTTATCAAGTACTATTTATAATAAAAATTATATAAATAAATTCTAAATTTATTGCACTAATCTGCCAAAATAGTTATATAAATTAATTTTATTCTTAACAAAAAAAATAATTTTTCAAATAAATGGCCCTTTCGTACTAAGATATTTTATATTTTTTAAGATAGAAACCAACCTGGCTCACGCCGGTTTGAACTCAGATCATGTAAGAAATTAAAAGTCGAACAGACTTATTAACTGAGCTACTGCACCCAATTATATCTCTTAATCCAACATCGAGGTCGCAATCTTTCTTATCAATAAGAACTTTCAAAGAAAATTACGCTGTTATCCCTAAGGTAACTTAATTTATTAATCTTTAATAAAGGATCAAAATCAGTTTTCATACATTAATGTAATAATAATTTTAAGAGTTTTTTTAATCTTAATATCACCCCAATAAAATAATAATAATCAATTATAACTAAAATAATCTTAATAAATATAAATAATTTATTATAAAGATCTGTAGGGTCTTCTCGTCTTTAAAATAAATTTTAGCTTTTTAACTAAAAAATAAAATTCTATATAAAATTTTATGAAACAGTTAATATTTCGTCCAACCATTCATTCCAGTTTTCAATTAAAAAACTAATGATTATGCTACCTTTGCACAGTTAAAATACTGCGGCCTTTTAATATTAAATCAATGGGCAGGCTAGACCTTAAATTAAATTCAAAAAGACATGTTTTTGTTAAACAGGCGAATATTAATTTGCCGAATTATTTATAATAATTCTATCATATTAATAAATTTAACAACAATATAAATATACTAATTTTATCATTATTACCTAATTTTTTTTATTAAAATAAAAATCTTAATAACCTAAATTTAAAATTTAAAATAAATAATAAAATATATAAATAAATTATAATAAACTTACAATTAATTGTTATTATTAAACATATAATTTAAATACTATTAAATAAAATTTTTAATTATCTATTTTATAGCTTATCCCATAAAATATCACTTAAATAATAAAGTTAAAATAATAAATTATAATTAACCCATATAAAAAGATAAATTATATATATTTCTTAAGAAACTAGATACCTTTAAAAACGAATAACGTTTCATTTCCAGCTAAGAATTATTAATAATTATTCAACATTAACTAAATTACTTAACTAAATCTTTTAAAATCGAAAAAAATAAATTAACTATTAATTATTTAATAAACCCTGACACACAAGGTACAATAAATTAAATATTCTTTTTAAATATAAATTTTTCAATATATTTCAATATTCTTTTACAATACTTAATAAACTATAACTAATATTAATTTTTTCAATAAAAATTACTAAAACATAAAATTTTATAATTAATTTTAATAAACTAAAAAAAAACACTTAACAATCAAGTAAATAAATATTAATAATCAGTTTATATTGATTCGCACAACAATCTTTTCAATGTAAATGAAATACTTTACTATTTAAGATTTAAACTGTTTCTAGATACACTTTCCAGTACATCTACTATGTTACGACTTATCTTACTTATATTAATAAGAGTGACGGGCGATGTGTACACATTTTAGTGCTATATTCAACTTAATAATCTTAATAAATTTACTATCAAATCCACCTTCATTTAACTATTTAAAATAAAAATCCATATAAATAAATTTATTGTAACCCATTACCACTTAATTATAAACTGCACCTTGACCTGATATTAATTAATATAATAATAATTGAAAATTATTTAATTCTAATAAAATATTCAATAACGGAGGTATACAAATTGATAAACAAAATTAAGTAAGATTCAACGTGGAATATCGATTAAAGAACAGGTTCCTCTGAATAGACTAAAATACCGCCAAATTTTTTAAGTTTCAAGATCATAACTATTACTACCTTAACATTTAATAAATTACATAATAAAATAATAGGGTATCTAATCCTAGTTTAAAACTAAAATTTTCAAGTTTAGTAAATAAATAATTAATTTATTTGATATTTAAAATTTCACCTAATAAAAATTATAACAAATTAAAAACTAATAACCTAACTTATGTTAATATAAATTAATTTGTATTTTATGTATAACCGCAGATGCTGGCACAAATTTATCCAATACTAAATAAAATTACTATTTATAAATTTCTTTAAATTTAATAATATTAATTACTGCAAATAATATAAATACTTATATAATTCATTTAGAACAAAATAAATTCACGAAAAAACTTACATATAAAATAAATTAATAACTAAATATTAAAGCCAAAATAAAACTATTAAATACAATTTATAAATATAAATAATTTTTTAATAATAATTATAAAATTACTATATAAATAATTGTCTAAAGTAATATATAAATTATTAATTATATAGATATATAATAACTAATTTATGTAAATACCTCCCCATAATATTAAAATTAATTAATTGCCCCTTATAACTAATTATTTAATATAATATTAAATACAATTTATAAATATAAATAATTTTTTAATAATAATTATAAAATTACTATATAAATAATTGTCTAAAGTAATATATAAATTATTAATTATATAGATATATAATAACTAATTTATGTAAATACCTCCCCATAATATTAAAATTAATTAATTGCCCCTTATAACTAATTATTTAATATAATATTAAATACAATTTATAAATATAAATAATTTTTTAATAATAATTATAAAATTACTATATAAATAATTGTCTAAAGTAATATATAAATTATTAATTATATAGATATATAATAACTAATTTATGTAAATACCTCCCCATAATATTAAAATTAATTAATTGCCCCTTATAACTAATTATTTAATATAATATTAAATACAATTTATAAATATAAATAATTTTTTAATAATAATTATAAAATTACTATATAAATAATTGTCTAAAGTAATATATAAATTATTAATTATATAGATATATAATAACTAATTTATGTAAATACCTCCCCATAATATTAAAATTAATTAATTGCCCCTTATAACTAATTATTTAATATAATATTAAATACAATTTATAAATATAAATAATTTTTTAATAATTATTATAAAATTACTATATAAATAATTGTCTAAAGTAATATATAAATTAGTTATTATATATCTATATAATTTATATAAATAATATATATGTATATAAATTATTTATATATTATTTTTAATTATTAAATAATTAAAAATAATATTAAAAAATTTCATATTTATATATATTAATACATTTAATATAAATTATTTATATATATATATATGATATATTTAAGTTAATATATATATACATATAAATAATTTATATATATATATATATCTATATAATTTATATAAATAATATATATGTATATAAATTATTTATATATTATTTTTAATTATTAAATAATTAAAAATAATATTAAAAAATTTCATATATATATATATTAATACATTTAATATAAATTATTTATATATATATATATGATATATTTAAGTTAATATATATATATATATAAATAATTTATATATATATATATATATCTATATAATTTATATAAATAATATATATGTATATAAATTATTTATATATTATTTTTAATTATTAAATAATTAAAAATAATATTAAAAAATTTCATATTTATATATATTAATACATTTAATATAAATTATTTATATATATATATATGATATATTTAAGTTAATATATATATATATATAAATAATTTATATATATATATATATCTATATAATTTATATAAATAATATATATGTATATAAATTATTTATATATTATTTTTAATTATTTAATAATTAAAAATAATATTAAAAAATTTCATATTTATATATATTAATACATTTAATATAAAATATTTAAATATATATATATATGATATATTTAAGTTAATATATATATATATAAATAATTTATATATATATATATATCTATATAATTTATATAAATAATATATATGTATATAAATTATTTATATATTATTTTTAATTATTTAATAATTAAAAATAATATTAAAAAATTTCATATTTATATATATTAATACATTTAATATAAATTATTTATATATATATATGATATATTTAAGTTAATATATATATATATATAAATAATTTATATATATATATATATCTATATAATTTATATAAATAATATATATGTATATAAATTATTTATATATTAATTTTAATTATTAAATAATTAAAAATAATATTAAAAAATTTCATATTTATATATATTAATACATTTAATATAAATTATTTATATATATATATATGATATATTTAAGTTAATATATATATATATATATAAATAATTTATATATATATATATATCTATATAATTTATATAAATAATATATATGTATATAAATTATTTATATATTATTTTTAATTATTAAATAATTAAAAATAATATTAAAAAATTTCATATTTATATATATTAATACATTTAATATAAATTATTTATATATATATATATGATATATTTAAGTTAATATATATATATATATAAATAATTTATATATATATATATATCTATATAATTTATATAAATAATATATATATATATAAATTATTTATATATTATTTTTAATTATTTAATAATTAAAAATAATATTAAAAAATTTCATATTTATATATATTAATACATTTAATATAAAAGAATATTAATATATAAATAAATTCTTACTAATAATAATTAACTATATATATATATATATTAGTTTTTAAAACATAAATATTTTTCTAATTTACATGTTAATATTTAATGAATTGCCTGATAAAAGTGTTACCTTGATAGGGTAAATTATATAATAAATTTTATATTCATTATATTTTATAGAATTAAACTATACCTAAAAGTATCAAAATCTTTTGTTCATCATACACTAAAATATATTTATAAAAAGATAAGCTAACTAAGCTAATAGGTTCATACCCTATATATAAAGGTTACAATCCTTTTCATTTTAATTATTAAAAATTCCTCAAAAATAATATTTATCTTAATTTTAATTTTAGGAACAATAATTTCAATTTCAGCTAATTCTTGATTAAGAGCATGAATAGGATTAGAAATTAATTTGTTAGCTTTTATCCCCTTAATAACAGCATCAAATAATTTAATTTCTACAGAAGCTTCATTGAAATACTTCTTAACTCAAGCATTAGCTTCAGCAACATTAATATTTTCAATTATATTTTATATAATAAAAAATAATATATTATTTCAATTAAATATATTAAATTTTATATTAAACTTAATAATTATATCCTCGTTATTATTAAAGATAGGAGCCGCCCCTTTCCATTTTTGATTCCCTAACGTAATAGAAGGATTAAGTTGAAATAATAGATTTATACTAATAACATGACAAAAAATTGCTCCCATAATATTATTATCCTATTTAAATTATAATTTAATAATAAATATATCTATTATTTTATCTGTAATTGTAGGCTCTATAGGAGGATTAAATCAAACTTCATTACGTAAAATTATAGCTTTTTCATCTATTAGACATTTAGGATGAATAATTTGTGCATTAATTACTAACGAAAGTTTATGATTAATATATTTTTTAATTTATTCCATTTTATTATTTAATATAATTTTATTTTTCAAAATATTTAATTTATCACAAATAAATCAAGTATTTTCATCATTTTTTAAATCAAAAATAATAAAATTCACTTTAATAATAAATATATTATCTTTAGGAGGACTCCCTCCATTTATAGGATTTTTACCTAAATTAATAGTTATTCAATCCCTAGTAACTAATAATCAATTTATACTTATATTTATAATAACAGTATTAACCTTAATTACTTTATTTTTTTATTTACGATTATGTTATTCATCTTTTATATTAAATTATAATGAATTATATTGAAATATAAATTCAACATATTAAAAATATTACTATTATAATTTATATAATTACATCATGTATTTCCATTTTTAGATTATTTTCTATTAGATTAATCTATTATATTTTATAACTTTGAAAGTTTTAAGTTAATTTAAACTAATAACCTTCAAAGTTATAAATATAAGAATAATCTTTTAAGCTTTAGTATATACTACTCCTTTAGAATTGCAGTCTAATATCATATATTATGAATATAAAGCCAACTTTATTGATTAAAAAGAATAATTCTTATAAATAGATTTACAATCTATTGCCTAATTTTCAGCCATTTAATCGCAACAGTGATTATTTTCAACTAACCATAAAGATATTGGAACTTTATATTTCATTTTTGGTTCATGGGCAGGAATAGTAGGAACCTCAATAAGAATTTTAATTCGAACCGAACTAGGTCATCCTGGATCATTAATTGGAGATGATCAAATTTATAATGTAATTGTAACTGCACATGCATTTATTATAATTTTCTTTATAGTAATACCTATTATAATTGGAGGATTTGGAAATTGATTAGTTCCTTTAATATTAGGAGCCCCAGATATAGCATTTCCACTAATAAATAATATAAGTTTTTGGTTATTACCTCCTTCTTTAACATTATTATTAACAAGTAGAATAGTTGAAAATGGAGCTGGAACAGGTTGAACAGTTTACCCTCCTCTTTCATCAGGAATTGCCCATAGTGGAGCATCTGTTGATTTAGCAATTTTCTCACTTCATTTAGCTGGAATTTCATCAATTTTAGGAGCAGTAAATTTTATTACTACAATTATTAATATACGATCCACAGGAATTAAATTTGATCGTATACCTTTATTTGTTTGATCAGTAATAATTACTGCCATTTTATTTTTATTATCTTTACCAGTTTTAGCTGGAGCCATTACAATATTATTAACTGATCGTAATTTAAATACATCTTTTTTTGACCCTGCCGGAGGAGGAGATCCTATTTTATATCAACATTTATTTTGATTTTTTGGACATCCAGAAGTTTATATTTTAATTTTACCAGGATTTGGAATAATTTCTCATATCATTAGTCAAGAATCTGGTAAAAAAGAAACTTTTGGGTCTTTAGGAATAATTTATGCTATATTAGCTATTGGTCTTCTAGGATTTATTGTTTGAGCTCATCATATATTTACAGTAGGAATAGATGTAGATACGCGAGCTTATTTTACTTCAGCTACAATAGTAATTGCTATTCCCACAGGAATTAAAATTTTTAGTTGACTAGCAACACTTCATGGAACTTCTTTATCTTATTCCCCAGCAATTTTATGAGCTCTAGGATTTGTATTTCTATTTACAGTAGGAGGGCTTACTGGAGTAGTTTTAGCTAATTCCTCAATTGATATTATTTTACATGATACTTATTATGTTGTAGCTCATTTTCATTATGTATTATCAATAGGAGCTGTATTTGCTATTATAAGAGGATTTATCCATTGATATCCATTATTTACAGGATTAACTATAAATTATAAATGACTAAAAACTCAATTTTTTATTATATTTATTGGAGTAAATATTACATTTTTCCCTCATCACTTTCTAGGATTGGCTGGAATACCCCGACGATATTCTGATTATCCTGATGCCTATACAATATGAAATATTATTTCAACAATTGGTTCAACAATTTCATTAATTGGAATTCTATATTTTATATTTATTATCTGAGAAAGTATAGTATCAAAACGTAATATTATATATTCTATTCATCTAAATTCATCTATTGAATGATATCAAAATATTCCACCTTCAGAACATAGTTATTCAGAACTTCCTATTTTAAATAATTTCTAATGTGGCAGATTAGTGCAATGGGTTTAAGCTTCATATATAAAGTAATTAACTTTTATTAGAATAATTATTAATGTCAACATGAGCTAATTTAGGTTTACAAAATAGATCTTCTCCCTTAATAGAACAATTAATTATTTTTCATGATCATACATTATTAATTTTAATCATAATTACTATTATAGTAAGTTATATTATATCAACATTATTTTTTAATAAGTATATTAATCGATTATTATTACATGGACAAACTATTGAAATTATCTGAACAGTATTACCAGCTATTATTTTATTATTTATTGCTATACCTTCTTTACGATTATTATATTTATTAGATGAAATTAGTGAACCAATAATTACTATTAAAGCTATTGGACATCAATGATATTGAAGTTATGAATATTCTGATTTTATAAATTTAGAATTTGATTCATATATAATCCCAACTAATGAATTAGATAAAAGAATATTCCGATTATTAGAAGTTGATAATCGAATTATTTTACCTATAAATTCACAAATTCGTATACTAGTATCTGCTGCAGATGTAATTCATTCATGAACTATTCCAAGTTTAGGAGTAAAAGTAGATGGTACTCCAGGTCGATTAAATCAAACTAACTTCTTAATTAATCGACCTGGAGTATATTTTGGACAATGTTCAGAAATTTGTGGAGCTAATCATAGATTTATACCTATTGTTGTAGAAAGTATTCCCAAAAAATTATTTATTAAATGAATTAATTCAATAAATAATTAATAACATTAGATGACTGAAAACAAGTAATGGTCTCTTAAACCATATTATAGTAAGATAGTGTCTACTTCTAATGAAAAATTTAGTTAAAAATAATAATATTAGTTTGTCAAACTAAAGATATCAATTAATTGATAATTTTTAATTCCACAAATAGCTCCAATTAACGGATTATCCTTATTTATTATTTTTTTTTTTACCCTTTTATTATTTAGTTGTATAAATTACTTCTCTTTTAATATTAACAAAAATAAAGAAAATAAATCAAAATTAATAACTAATAAATATTTTATAAATTGAAAATGATAACAAATTTATTTTCGGTATTTGATCCCTCATCAAGAATTTTTAATTTTTCATTAAATTGATTAAGAACTTTTATTGGAATTTTAATTATTCCCTCTATATACTGAGTTATACCATCACGATATAATATTATATGAAATAATATAATAATAATATTACATAAAGAATTTAGAATCCTTATTGGACCAAAAAATATAAATGGAAGAACTTTAATACTTATTTCATTATTTTCAATAATTATATTTAATAATTTTATAGGATTATTTCCATATATTTTTACTAGCACAAGTCATTTAGTATTAACTATTTCTTTATCACTGCCTTTATGATTATCATTTATATTATATGGATGATTTAATCATACTCAACATATATTTGCACACTTAGTTCCTCAAGGAACTCCTAATTTATTAATACCCTTTATAGTATGTATTGAAACAATTAGAAATATAATTCGTCCAGGAACTTTAGCAGTACGATTATCTGCTAATGTAATTGCAGGACATTTATTATTAACATTACTAGGAAATACAGGATCTATATTAAATTATTCAATTATTGTACTAATTAACTTACAAATTGCCCTTTTAATATTAGAATCAGCTGTAGCTATTATTCAATCATATGTATTTGCTGTATTAAGAACATTATACTCAAGAGAAGTTAATTAATGTCAACACATTCAAATCAACCCTATCATCTAGTTGATTATAGCCCATGACCTCTAACAGGAGCTATTGGAGCTATAATTATAGTAAGAGGTTTAGTAAAATGATTCCATCAATATAATATTAATTTATTAATATTAGGAATCATTATTACTTTATTAACAATATATCAATGATGACGGGATATCTCACGTGAAGGAACTTATCAAGGATTACATACATATAATGTAACTACAGGACTACGATGAGGAATAATTTTATTTATTATTTTAGAAATTTTTTTTTTTATTTCATTTTTCTGAGCTTTTTTTCATATAAGATTATCACCTAATATTGAATTAGGATCTATATGACCTCCATTAGGTGTAACTCCACTTAATCCATTCCAAATTCCATTACTTAATACAGCTATCTTATTATCATCAGGAATTACTGTTACATGGGCTCATCATAGTTTAATAGAAAGTAATTATTCACAAACCACTCAAGGACTATTTTTTACAATTATTTTAGGAATTTACTTTACTATACTACAAGCTTATGAATATATAGAAGCAACATTTACTATTGCTGATGCAGTATATGGATCAACTTTTTTTGTAGCAACTGGATTTCACGGAATTCATGTACTAATTGGAACTACTTTTTTATTAATTTGCTTAATTCGACATATAAAATTTCATTTTTCTAAAATTCACCATTTTGGATTTGAAGCAGCTTCTTGATACTGACATTTTGTAGATATTGTATGATTATTCCTTTTTATTTCAATTTATTGATGAGGAAGATAAATTATTTATATAGTATATAAAGTATATATGACTTCCAATCATAAGGATTATTAAATTATAATATAAATAATTTTATCTATTATATTAACAATATTAATAATTATATTAATTACAGTAATTATAATATTACTTGCATCTATATTATCAAAAAAACATTAATAGACCGAGAAAAAAATTCTCCATTTTAATGTGGATTTGACCCACATTCATCTGCACGATTACCCTTCTCTCTACGATTTTTCTTAATTACAATTCTTTTCTTAATTTTTGATGTAGAAATTGCACTAATTCTACCTATAATCTTAACTTTAAACTTTTCTAATATATTATCATGAACAATTACAAGAACAGTTTTCTTATTTATTTTATTAATTGGATTATATCACGAGTGAAACCAAGGATCATTAAATTGAACTATTTAATAATTTTTAGAGTTGTAGTTAAATATAACATTTGATTTGCATTCAAAAAGTATTGAATTTCAATCTACTTTAGAATATGAAGTAACAATTACAATTAGTTTCGACCTAATTTTAGGTATTAATAACACCCTTATTCTTTAATTGAAGCCAAAAAAGAGGCATATCATTGTTAATGATATAAATGAAATTAAATATTCCAATTAAAGAAGTATGAAGATCAAAAAAAAGCTGCTAACTTTTTAATTTAATGGTTAAATTCCATTTATACTTCTCATTTATATAAGTTAAATAAACTATTACATTTTCACTGTAAAAATAAATATATTATTTTGTAAATTACTATTATCAGTTATTTACTCAGAAATTTAATTAATTTCCCTAACATCTTCAATGTAATACTCTATATAAGCTATCTGAATAAATATAAATTAATTTAATATTAAAATTGACAAAATAATAAATAATAACACAAAAATTAACAAGTAAATTTTTAAGTTATTATTTTGAATTAATTGATTAATTTTAGAATAATGTAATAAAAAATTATAAAGATTTTGACCTCCCAAATATTCTGATCATCCATGATTAGAATATTTAGTAAAATATAAGCCTATATTTAAAGGAATAAATATAATTCCATAAGTTCTAATAAAAGGTATAAATCATATTGAACCTATAAATAATCTATATTTATAAAAATTTAATGATTTATTAAAAAAATATAAACCAACATTAGAAATTAAATATCCAATAATTCCTCCTAAAATACAAACTATCAAAGTCAAAAACTTTAAATAATAAGGTAAACAAATTAAATAAGGAGTTCTAAAAATTAATCAATTTAATAATCTTCCTCCTAAAATTCTCATAATCAATAAACCTATTATACCACGTAATATTACTCATCTTTCATCATTTAAAATATTTAAAGAATAATAATTAAGTTCACCAGTTATTGAATAAAATACCAAACGTATTGAATAACTAACTGTTAATCCTGTAGAAAAAAAAAATAAAAAAAAACTAAATATATTAATATAAGAACATATAGTAATTTCCAAAATTAAATCCTTTGAATAAAATCCAGCTAAAAAAGGTATCCCACATAAAGCTAAATTAGCTACATTCAAACATGAAGCTGTTAAAGGTATATAAAATCTTAACCCCCCTATTAAACGAATATCTTGAGAATCATTTATATTATGAATAATTGCTCCAGCACATATAAATAATAAAGCCTTAAATAAAGCGTGAGTTAATAAATGGAAAAAAGCTAGTTTTGGATAACCTATAGATAAAATTCTTATTATTAAACCTAATTGACTTAAAGTAGATAAAGCAATAATTTTTTTTAAATCAAATTCAAAATTAGCTCCTAATCCTGATATAAATATTGTAAGTCCAGAAATTAATAATAATAAATGACCCAATATATTATCAAATAAAAGATTATTAAAACGAATTAATAAATAAATTCCAGCAGTTACTAATGTAGATGAATGAACAAGAGCTGATACAGGAGTAGGAGCTGCTATTGCCGCAGGTAACCAAGAAGAAAAAGGAATTTGAGCACTCTTAGTTATAGCAGCTAATATTATAAATGAACCAATAATACATATTTCATAATCTATTTTTATTAAATCCAAATAAAAAATATAATTTCAACTACCATAATTAATTATTCAAGCAATTGCTAATAAAAAAGCTACATCTCCAATTCGATTAGATAAAGCAGTTAATATTCCAGCATTATAAGACTTTACATTTTGAAAATAAATAACTAATAAATAAGAAACTAATCCTAATCCATCTCATCCTAATAAAATTCTAATTAAATTTGGTCTAATAATTAATATTATTATTGATAAAACAAATAATAATACTAATATAATAAATCGATTAATATTATAATCTATAGATATATATTCTTTTCTATAATAAATAACTAATGATGAAATAAATAAAACAAAAGATATAAATAATAAACTTATTCAATCAAATAAAAAAGTCATTACTAAACTAGTAGAATTAATAGAAATTATTTCTCATTCAATAAATACTGAATAATTATTAATTAAAAACTTAATACTAAATAAGAATAAACCACAACTAATTAATATTAAACTAATAAATCTAATAAAACAAATAGAAATATATTTCACGAACTAAAATGAAATTAAATCATATCTTTGACACCACAAATCAAAATTTTTATAAACTATTTAGATAATTTAAAGTCATAAAGAACAAACTTCACTTTTAATAATTAATAAATTTAATGGAAATCAATGTAAAAATAAAAGTAAATATTCACGAATTAAACCAGATATATTACAATATAATCCAGAATATATTTTACCATGTTGACTATAGGAATATAAATATAGAGTATAACAAGAACTAAAAAAAGATAAAAAAATAATTATAATTATTGTAATTCATGATCAACTAATAATTCTATTTAATAAAGTAATTTCACCTAATAAATTTAAAGTAGGAGGAGCTGCTATATTAGAAGAACATAACAAAAATCATCATAAAGTTATTCTAGGCATAAAATTTATTAATCCCTTATTTACTATTAATCTACGACTTCCTAATCGTTCATAAGAAATATTAACTAAACAAAATAAACCAGATGAACATAACCCATGAGCAATTATTAAAATATAAGAACCACAAAATCCTCAATAAGTTATTGTTATTAAACCTCTTAACACAATTCCTATATGAGCAACAGATGAATAAGCAATTAAAGATTTTATATCTACCTGACGTAAACATATTAAACTAATAATAACTCTTCCTACTAATCTAATTCTAATTCAAATAAAATTTAATTTATTTCCAATAAATTGTAATAATAAAAATACCCGTAATAATCCATATCCTCCTAATTTTAATATAATTCCAGCTAAAATTATAGATCCTGAAACAGGAGCCTCTACATGAGCTTTTGGTAATCATAGATGAACTAAAAATATAGGTATTTTAACTAAAAAAGCTATAATTAACCCAAAATAAATTAATTCATAATCAAATATATAATTAATTATTAAATAAAAAATTATAGTTATTGATAAATTATATAAATAAAAAATAACTAACAATAAGGGTAAAGAAGCTAATAATGTATAAAATAATAAATAAATTCCAGATTGAATACGTTCAGGTTGATAACCTCATCCTAAAATCAAAAATAATGTAGGAATTAAACTACTTTCAAAAAATAAATAAAATAAAAATAAATTAGTTCTTATAAAAGTTAAACAAAGAAAAAATAATAAAAAAATAATATTAACTAAAAATAATTTTGTATAATTATTAGTTACAAAAATAGACTGACTAGCCATTAATATTAAAGAACAAATTCATATTCTTAATAATACTATACCATAAGAAATTAAATCACATCCTAAAAAATATCTTAATCTTATTCAAAAATTTCTATATCAATTTATAAAAATAAAAATAAAGGATATTATAAATATAATATTTTGAACCATTCAAAATATTATATTTATAAAACACAAAGGAATTAAAAATAAAATTAAAATAATAAATTTTAACATTATAAAATATTATAAGTCTGAAAATAATCATTACCATGAGTTCGAATTATTGAAACCAGAATAGAAAGTCCTAATGCTCCTTCACAAACTCTAAAAGTTAAAAATACTAATCTAAAATACATTTCAAATATAAAATAACTTAATATAAAAAATAAAAATAAAAATAAAATCAACACAATATATTCTAAACTTAATAACATAATTAATAAATGTTTACGATTAGATACAAATACTAATAATCTTCTTATAAATAAAATTAATACAAAAATAAAAAATATTATCATTAGTTTTAATAGTTTAATAAAACATTGGTCTTGTAAATCAAAATTAAGAATTTTTTTTCTTTTAAAACTTCAAGAAAAAAAGAATTCTTTTATCTTTAATCTCCAAAATTAATATTTTTATAAACTATTTCTTGAAATTACACAATTTATTATATTATTATCATTAATTTTTAATATAACATTTATACAAATAAATCACCCATTATCTATAGGATTATTATTATTATTACAAACAAATTTAATCTGTTTAATAACAGGATTAATAACATATTCTTTTTGATTTTCATACATTTTGTTTCTAATTTTTATTGGAGGAATACTAGTTTTATTTATCTATGTAACAACCCTTGCATCAAATGAAATATTTTATTTATCAATAAAAAAAACTATTTTAATTATTTCATTAATAATAACATTATTAGTTATTTTAATTTTAATTGATAAACAAATATTTTCATTAAATATTCAAAATAATGAAATACAAAAAATTAGTTTTTTAACAAGATTTTTACCAGAAAATAAATTAAATCTAAATAAATTATATAATTATCCAACTAATATAATTACCTTAATAATAATTAACTATTTATTAATTACATTAGTAGCAGCTGCTAAAATTACTAATGTATTTTATGGACCTTTACGACAATTTAACTAATGAATAAACCTTTACGAAATAGAAACCCATTAATTAAAATTATAAATAATGCTTTAATTGATTTACCTGCACCAATTAATATTTCTGTATGATGAAATTTTGGTTCATTACTAGGTCTATGTTTAATTACACAAATTATTACAGGACTATTTTTAGCTATACACTATACTGCAGATATTAATCTTGCTTTTAATAGAGTAAATCATATTTGCCGAGATGTTAATTATGGATGATTAATACGAACTATGCATGCTAATGGAGCATCCTTTTTCTTTATTTGTATTTATTTACATATTGGGCGAGGTATATATTATAATTCATTTTTATATACTTCAACCTGATTAGTAGGAGTAATTATTTTATTTCTTGTAATAGCAACAGCTTTTATAGGATATGTATTACCATGAGGTCAAATATCTTTTTGAGGAGCAACTGTAATTACCAATTTATTATCTGCTATTCCTTATTTAGGAACAACTATAGTACAATGGGTATGAGGAGGATTTGCAGTAGATAATGCCACATTAACTCGTTTCTTTAGTTTTCATTTTATTTTACCTTTTATTATTTTAGCAATAACAATAATTCATTTATTATTTCTCCATCAAACAGGATCTAATAATCCTATAGGATTAAATGCTAATATTGATAAAATCCCCTTCCATCCCTACTTTTCATTTAAAGATATTACTGGATTTATTATTATATTAATAATTTTATCCATTTTAGTATTATTTAATCCATATATATTAGGAGATCCTGATAATTTTATTCCAGCTAATCCTCTTGTAACTCCAGTTCATATTCAACCTGAATGATATTTCCTTTTTGCCTATGCAATTTTACGATCAATTCCCAATAAATTAGGAGGAGTAATTGCCCTAATTATATCAATTGCAATTTTAATAATTTTACCATTTTATCACTTAAGAAAATTTCAAGGATTACAATTTTACCCTATCAATCAATTTATATTTTGATTAATAGTAATTACAGTTATTTTATTAACATGAATTGGAGCTCGGCCAGTAGAAGATCCCTATATTATTATTGGTCAACTATTAACCATTATTTATTTTTTATATTATTTAATAAATCCTTTAATTGTAAAATTATGAGATAATTTATTAAACTAGTTAATGAGCTTGACATAAGCATATGTTTTGAAAACATAATATAGAAATATAAAATTTTCTATTAACTTTACTAATAATAATTAATAATATGAAAGATACAAATAAAATTTTAATACCAACAAAAAATATTAAATAATTTAATGAAAAAGGTAAAAAACATTTTCAAGCTAATCCTATTAATTTATCATAACGAAAACGAGGTAATGTTCCGCGAACTCAAATAAATAAAAAAGAAATAAAAACTAATTTAATATAAAAATTTATTTCATAAATGTTACACCCCATAAATAATACTGAAAATAATATATTTATAAATAAAATTCTTGAATACTCAGCCAAAAAAATAAGAGCAAATCCTCCTCTTCTATATTCTACATTAAATCCAGATACTAATTCAGATTCTCCTTCAGCAAAATCAAAAGGAGTACGATTTGTTTCTGCTAAACAAGAAACAAATCAAATTAAAGCCAAAGGAAATAATATAATAAAAAACCAAATATATTTCTGATAAATATAAAAATTAATTAAATTATATCTATTAATTAAAAAAACAAAAGATAATAAAATCAAAGCTAATCTTACTTCATAAGAGATAGTTTGAGCTACTGCACGAAGTCCTCCTAATAAAGAATAATTAGAATTAGATGATCAACCAGCAATTATAATTGTATAAACCCCTAAACTAGCACAACATAAAAAAAATAACAATCCTAAATTAAATGAATAAATTTTTACAAATAAAGGAATACAAGATCATAATAAAATAGACAAAAATAAAGAAAAAATTGGAGAAAAATAATAAGAAATATAATTAGATATTAAAGGATAAGTTTGCTCCTTAGTAAATAATTTAATTGCATCACAGAAAGGCTGTGGAATACCAAAAATTCCTACTTTATTAGGACCTTTACGAACCTGAATATAACCTAAAACTTTACGCTCAAATAAAGTTAAAAAAGCAACTCCAACTAATACACAAATAATAATTATTAATATTCCAATAAATAATAAAACTAATTCAATTTTTATCAAGTACTATTTATAATAAAAATTATATAAATAAATTCTAAATTTATTGCACTATTCTGCCAAAATAGTTATATAAATTAATTTTATTCTTAACAAAAAAAATAATTTTTCAAATAAATGGCCCTTTCGTACTAAGATATTTTATATTTTTTAAGATAGAAACCAACCTGGCTCACGCCGGTTTGAACTCAGATCATGTAAGAAATTAAAAGTCGAACAGACTTATTAACTGAGCTACTGCACCCAATTATATCTCTTAATCCAACATCGAGGTCGCAATCTTTCTTATCAATAAGAACTTTCAAAGAAAATTACGCTGTTATCCCTAAGGTAACTTAATTTATTAATCTTTAATAAAGGATCAAAATCAGTTTTCATACATTAATGTAATAATAATTTTAAGAGTTTTTTTAATCTTAATATCACCCCAATAAAATAATAATAATCAATTATAACTAAAATAATCTTAATAAATATAAATAATTTATTATAAAGATCTATAGGGTCTTCTCGTCTTTAAAATAAATTTTAGCTTTTTAACTAAAAAATGAAATTCTATATAAAATTTTATGAAACAGTTAATATTTCGTCCAACCATTCATTCCAGTTTTCAATTAAAAAAATAATGATTATGCTACCTTTGCACAGTTAAAATACTGCGGCCTTTTAATATTAAATCAATGGGCAGGCTAGACCTTAAATTAAATTCAAAAGGACATGTTTTTGTTAAACAGGCGAATATTAATTTGCCGAATTATTTATAATAATTCTATCATATTAATAAATTTAACAACAATATAAATATACTAATTTTATCATTATTACCTAATTTTTTTTATTAAAATAAAAATCTTAATAACCTAAATTTAAAATTTAAAATAAATAATAAAATATATAAATAAATTATAATAAACTTACAATTAATTGTTATTATTAAACATATAATTTAAATACTATTAAATAAAATTTTTAATTATCTATTTTATAGCTTATCCCATAAAATATCACTTAAATAATAAAGTTAAAATAATAAATTATAATTAACCCATATAAAAAGATAAATTAAATATATTTCTTAAGAAACTAGATACCTTTAAAAACGAATAACGTTTCATTTCCAGCTAAGAATTATTAATAATTATTCAACATTAACTAAATTACTTAACTAAATCTTTTAAAATCGAAAAAAATAAATTAACTATTAATTATTTAATAAACCCTGACACACAAGGTACAATAAATTAAATATTCTTTTTAAATATAAATTTTTCAATATATTTCAATATTCTTTTACAATACTTAATAAACTATAACTAATATTAATTTTTTCAATAAAAATTACTAAAACATAAAATTTTATAATTAATTTTAATAAACTAAAAAAAAAACACTTAACAATCAAGTAAATAAATATTAATAATCAGTTTATATTGATTCGCACAACAATCTTTTCAATGTAAATGAAATACTTTACTATTTAAGATTTAAACTGTTTCTAGATACACTTTCCAGTACATCTACTATGTTACGACTTATCTTACTTATATTAATAAGAGTGACGGGCGATGTGTACACATTTTAGAGCTATATTCAACTTAATAATCTTAATAAATTTACTATCAAATCCACCTTCATTTAACTATTTAAAATAAAAATCCATATAAATAAATTTATTGTAACCCATTACCACTTAATTATAAACTGCACCTTGACCTGATATTAATTAATATAATAATAATTGAAAATTATTTAATTCTAATAAAATATTCAATAACGGAGGTATACAAATTGATAAACAAAATTAAGTAAGATTCAACGTGGAATATCGATTAAAGAACAGGTTCCTCTGAATAGACTAAAATACCGCCAAATTTTTTAAGTTTCAAGATCATAACTATTACTACCATAACATTTAATAAATTACATAATAAAATAATAGGGTATCTAATCCTAGTTTAAAACTAAAATTTTCAAGTTTAGTAAATAAATAATTAATTTATTTGATATTTAAAATTTCACCTAATAAAAATTATAATAAATTAAAAACTAATAACCTAACTTATGTTAATATAAATTAATTTGTATTTTATGTATAACCGCAGATGCTGGCACAAATTTATCCAATACTAAATAAAATTACTATTTATAAATTTCTTTAAATTTAATAATATTAATTACTGCAAATAATATAAATACTTATATAATTCATTTAGAACAAAATAAATTCACGAAAAAACTTACATATAAAATAAATTAATAACTAAATATTAAAGCCAAAATAAAACTATTAAATACAATTTATAAATATAAATAATTTTTTAATAATAATTATAAAATTACTATATAAATAATTGTCTAAAGTAATATATAAATTATTAATTATATAGATATATAATAACTAATTTATGTAAATACCTCCCCATAATATTAAAATTAATTAATTGCCCCTTGTAACTAATTATTTAATATAATATTAAATACAATTTATAAATATAAATAATTTTTTAATAATAATTATAAAATTACTATATAAATAATTGTCTAAAGTAATATATAAATTATTAATTATATAGATATATAATAACTAATTTATGTAAATACCTCCCCATAATATTAAAATTAATTAATTGCCCCTTATAACTAATTATTTAATATAATATTAAATACAATTTATAAATATAAATAATTTTTTAATAATAATTATAAAATTACTATATAAATAATTGTCTAAAGTAATATATAAATTAGTTATTATATATCTATATAATTTATATAAATAATATATATGTATATAAATTATTTATATATTATTTTTAATTATTAAATAATTAAAAATAATATTAAAAAATTTCATATTTATATATATTAATACATTTAATATAAATTATTTATATATATATATATATATGATATATTTAAGTTAATATATATATATATATAAATAATTTATATATATATATATATCTATATAATTTATATAAATAATATATATGTATATAAATTATTTATATATTATTTTTAATTATTAAATAATTAAAAATAATATTAAAAAATTTCATATTTATATATATTAATACATTTAATATAAATTATTTATATATATATATATGATATATTTAAGTTAATATATATATATATATAAATAATTTATATATATATATATATATATATCTATATAATTTATATAAATAATATATATGTATATAAATTATTTATATATTATTTTTAATTATTAAATAATTAAAAATAATATTAAAAAATTTCATATTTATATATATTAATACATTTAATATAAATTATTTATATATATATATATATGATATATTTAAGTTAATATATATATATATATAAATAATTTATATATACATATATCTCTATATAATTTATATAAATAATATATATGTATATAAATTATTTATATATTATTTTTAATTATTTAATAATTAAAAATAATATTAAAAAATTTCATATTTATATATATTAATACATTTAATATAAATTATTTATATATATATATATGATATATTTAAGTTAATATATATATATATAAATAATTTATATATATATATATATCTATATAATTTATATAAATAATATATATGTATATAAATTATTTATATATTATTTTTAATTATTTAATAATTAAAAATAATATTAAAAAATTTCATATTTATATATATTAATACATTTAATATAAATTATTTATATATATATATATATGATATATTTAAGTTAATATATATATATATATAAATAATTTATATATATATATATATCTATATAATTTATATAAATAATATATATGTATATAAATTATTTATATATTATTTTTAATTATTAAATAATTAAAAATAATATTAAAAAATTTCATATTTATATATATTAATACATTTAATATAAATTATTTATATATATATATATATGATATATTTAAGTTAATATATATATATATATATAAATAATTTATATATATATATATATCTATATAATTTATATAAATAATATATATGTATATAAATTATTTATATATTATTTTTAATTATTTAATAATTAAAAATAATATTAAAAAATTTCATATTTATATATATTAATACATTTAATATAAATTATTTATATATATACATATGATATATTTAAGTTAATATATATATATATATAAATAATTTATATATATATATATATCTATATAATTTATATAAATAATATATATGTATATAAATTATTTATATATTATTTTTAATTATTAAATAATTAAAAATAATATTAAAAAATTTCATATTTATATATATTAATACATTTAATATAAATTATTTATATATATATATATGATATATTTAAGTTAATATATATATATATATAAATAATTTATATATATATATATATCTATATAATTTATATAAATAATATATATGTATATAAATTATTTATATTTTATTTTTAATTATTAAATAATTAAAAATAATATTAAAAAATTTCATATTTATATATATTAATACATTTAATATAAATTATTTATATATATATATATGATATATTTAAGTTAATATATATATATATATATAAATAATTTATATATATATATATATCTATATAATTTATATAAATAATATATATGTATATAAATTATTTATATATTATTTTTAATTATTTAATAATTAAAAATAATATTAAAAAAATTCATATTTATATATATTAATACATTTAATATAAAAGAATATTAATATATAAATAAATTCTTACTAATAATAATTAACTATATATATATATATATTAATTTTTAAAACATAAATATTTTTCTAATTTACATGTTAATATTTAATGAATTGCCTGATAAAAGGGTTACCTTGATAGGGTAAATTATATAATAAATTTTATATTCATTATATTTTATAGAATTAAACTATACCTAAAAGTATCAAAATCTTTTGTGCATCATACACTAAAATATATTTATAAAAAGATAAGCTAACTAAGCTAATAGGTTCATACCCTATATATAAAGGTTACAATCCTTTTCTTTTTAATTATTAAAAATTCCTCAAAAATAATATTTATCTTAATTTTAATTTTAGGAACAATAATTTCAATTTCAGCTAATTCTTGATTAAGAGCATGAATAGGATTAGAAATTAATTTGTTAGCTTTTATCCCCTTAATAACAGCATCAAATAATTTAATTTCTACAGAAGCTTCATTGAAATACTTCTTAACTCAAGCATTAGCTTCAGCAACATTAATATTTTCAATTATATTTTATATAATAAAAAATAATATATTATTTCAATTAAATATATTAAATTTTATATTAAACTTAATAATTATTTCCTCGTTATTATTAAAGATAGGAGCCGCCCCTTTCCATTTTTGATTCCCTAACGTAATAGAAAGATTAAGTTGAAATAATAGATTTATACTAATAACATGACAAAAAATTGCTCCCATAATATTATTATCCTATTTAAATTATAATTTAATAATAAATATATCTATTATTTTATCTCTAATTGTAGGCTCTATAGGAGGATTAAATCAAACTTCATTACGTAAAATTATAGCTTTTTCATCTATTAGACATTTAGGATGAATAATTTGTGCATTAATTACTAACGAAAGTTTATGATTAATATATTTTTTAATTTATTCCATTTTATTATTTAATATAATTTTATTTTTCAAAATATTTAATTTATCACAAATAAATCAAGTATTTTCATCATTTTTTAAATCAAAAATAATAAAATTCACTTTAATAATAAATATATTATCTTTAGGAGGACTCCCTCCATTTATAGGATTTTTACCTAAATTAATAGTTATTCAATCCCTAGTAACTAATAATCAATTTATACTTATATTTATAATAACAGTATTAACCTTAATTACTTTATTTTTTTATTTACGATTATGTTATTCATCTTTTATATTAAATTATAATGAATTATATTGAAATATAAATTCAACATATAAAAATATTACTATTATAATTTATATAATTACAGCATGTATTTCCATTTTTAGATTATTTTCTATTAGATTAATCTATTATATTTTATAACTTTGAAAGTTTTAAGTTAATTTAAACTAATAACCTTCAAAGTTATAAATATAAGAATAATCTTTTAAGCTTTAGTATATACTACTCCTTTAGAATTGCAGTCTAATATCATATATTATGAATATAAAGCCAACTTTATTGATTAAAAAGAATAATTCTTATAAATAGATTTACAATCTATTGCCTAATTTTCAGCCATTTAATCGCAACAGTGATTATTTTCAACTAACCATAAAGATATTGGAACTTTATATTTCATTTTTGGTTCATGGGCAGGAATAGTAGGAACCTCAATAAGAATTTTAATTCGAACCGAACTAGGTCATCCTGGATTATTAATTGGAGATGATCAAATTTATAATGTAATTGTAACTGCACATGCATTTATTATAATTTTCTTTATAGTAATACCTATTATAATTGGAGGATTTGGAAATTGATTAGTTCCTTTAATATTAGGAGCCCCAGATATAGCATTTCCACGAATAAATAAAGTTTTTGGTTATTACCTCCTTCTTTAACATTATTATTAACAAGTAGAATAGTTGAAAATGGAGCTGGAACAGGTTGAACAGTTTACCCTCCTCTTTCATCAGGAATTGCCCATAGTGGAGCATCTGTTGATTTAGCAATTTTCTCACTTCATTTAGCTGGAATTTCATCAATTTTAGGAGCAGTAAATTTTATTACTACAATTATTAATATACGATCCACAGGAATTAAATTTGATCGTATACCTTTATTTGTTTGATCAGTAATAATTACTGCCATTTTACTTTTATTATCTTTACCAGTTTTAGCTGGAGCCATTACAATATTATTAACTGATCGTAATTTAAATACATCTTTTTTTGACCCTGCCGGAGGAGGAGATCCTATTTTATATCAACATTTATTTTGATTTTTTGGACATCCAGAAGTTTATATTTTAATTTTACCAGGATTTGGAATAATTTCTCATATCATTAGTCAAGAATCTGGTAAAAAAGAAACTTTTGGGTCTTTAGGAATAATTTATGCTATATTAGCTATTGGTCTTCTAGGATTTATTGTTTGAGCTCATCATATATTTACAGTAGGAATAGATGTAGATACGCGAGCTTATTTTACTTCAGCTACAATAGTAATTGCTATTCCCACAGGAATTAAAATTTTTAGTTGACTAGCAACACTTCATGGAACTTCTTTATCTTATTCCCCAGCAATTTTATGAGCTCTAGGATTTGTATTTCTATTTACAGTAGGAGGGCTTACTGGAGTAGTTTTAGCTAATTCCTCAATTGATATTATTTTACATGATACTTATTATGTTGTAGCTCATTTTCATTATGTATTATCAATAGGAGCTGTATTTGCTATTATAAGAGGATTTATCCATTGATATCCATTATTTACAGGATTAACTATAAATTATAAATGACTAAAAACTCAATTTTTTATTATATTTATTGGAGTAAATATTACATTTTTCCCTCAACACTTTCTAGGATTGGCTGGAATACCCCGACGATATTCTGATTATCCTGATGCCTATACAATATGAAATATTATTTCAACAATTGGTTCAACAATTTCATTAATTGGAATTCTATATTTTATATTTATTATCTGAGAAAGTATAGTATCAAAACGTAATATTATATATTCTATTCATCTAAATTCATCTATTGAATGATATCAAAATATTCCACCTTTAGAACATAGTTATTCAGAACTTCCTATTTTAAATAATTTCTAATGTGGCAGATTAGTGCAATGGGTTTAAGCTTCATATATAAAGTAATTAACTTTTATTAGAATAATTATTAACGTCAACATGAGCTAATTTAGGTTTACAAAATAGATCTTCTCCCTTAATAGAACAATTAATTATTTTTCATGATCATACATTATTAATTTTAATCATAATTACCATTATAGTAAGTTATATTATATCAACATTATATTTTAATAAGTATATTAATCGATTATTATTACATGGACAAACTATTGAAATTATCTGAACAGTATTACCAGCTATTATTTTATTATTTATTGCTATACCTTCTTTACGATTATTATATTTATTAGATGAAATTAGTGAACCAATAATTACTATTAAAGCTATTGGACATCAATGATATTGAAGTTATGAATATTCTGATTTTATAAATTTAGAATTTGATACATATATAATCCCAACTAATGAATTAGATAAAAGAATATTCCGATTATTAGAAGTTGATAATCGAATTATTTTACCTATAAATTCACAAATTCGTATACTAGTATCTGCTGCAGATGTAATTCATTCATGAACTATTCCAAGTTTAGGAGTAAAAGTAGATGGTACTCCAGGTCGATTAAATCAAACTAACTTCTTAATTAATCGACCTGGAGTATATTTTGGACAATGTTCAGAAATTTGTGGAGCTAATCATAGATTCATACCTATTGTTGTAGAAAGTATTCCCATAAAATTATTTAATAAATGAATTAATTCAATAAATAATTAATAACATTAGATGACTGAAAACAAGTAATGGTCTCTTAAACCATATTATAGTAAGATAGTGTCTACTTCTAATGAAAAATTTAGTTAAAAATAATAATATTAGTTTGTCAAACTAAAGATATCAATTAATTGATAATTTTTAATTCCACAAATAGCTCCAATTAACTGATTATCCTTATTTATTATTTTTTTTTTACCCTTTTATTATTTAATAAATTACTTCTCTTTTAATATTAACAAAAATAAAGAAAATAAATCAAAATTAATAACTAATAAATATTTTATAAATTGAAAATGATAACAAATTTATTTTCGGTATTTGATCCCTCATCAAGAATTTTTAATTTTTCATTAAATTGATTAAGAACTTTTATTGGAATTTTAATTATTCCCTCTATATACTGAGTTATACCATCACGATATAATATTATATGAAATAATATAATAATAATATTACATAAAGAATTTAGAATCCTTATTGGACCAAAAAATATAAATGGAAGAACTTTAATACTTATTTCATTATTTTCAATAATTATATTTAATAATTTTATTGGATTATTTCCATATATTTTTACTAGCACAAGTCATTTAGTATTAACTATTTCTTTATCACTGCCTTTATGATTATCATTTATATTATATGGATGATTTAATCATACTCAACATATATTTGCACACTTAGTACCTCAAGGAACTCCTAATTTATTAATACCCTTTATAGTATGTATTGAAACAATTAGAAATATAATTCGTCCAGGAACTTTAGCAGTACGATTATCTGCTAATATAATTGCAGGACATTTATTATTAACATTACTAGGAAATACAGGATCTATATTAAATTATTCAATTATTGTACTAATTAACTTACAAATTGCCCTTTTAATATTAGAATCAGCTGTAGCTATTATTCAATCATATGTATTTGCTGTATTAAGAACATTATACTCAAGAGAAGTTAATTAATGTCAACACATTCAAATCAACCCTATCATCTAGTTGATTATAGCCCATGACCTCTAACAGGAGCTATTGGAGCTATAATTATAGTAAGAGGTTTAGTAAAATGATTCCATCAATATAATATTAATTTATTAATATTAGGAATTATTATTACTTTATTAACAATATATCAATGATGACGGGATATCTCACGTGAAGGAACTTATCAAGGATTACATACATATAATGTAACTACAGGACTACGATGAGGAATAATTTTATTTATTATTTCAGAATTTTTTTTTTTTTATTTCATTTTTCTGAGCTTTTTTTCATATAAGATTATCACCTAATATTGAATTAGGATCTATATGACCTCCATTAGGTGTAACTCCACTTAATCCATTCCAAATTCCATTACTTAATACAGCTATCTTATTATCATCAGGAATTACTGTTACATGGGCTCATCATAGTTTAATAGAAAGTAATTATTCACATACCACTCAAGGACTATTTTTTACAATTATTTTAGGAATTTACTTTACTATACTACAAGCTTATGAATATATAGAAGCAACATTTACTATTGCTGATGCAGTATATGGATCAACTTTTTTTGTAGCAACTGGATTTCACGGAATTCATGTACTAATTGGAACTACTTTTTTATTAATTTGCTTAATTCGACATATAAAATTTCATTTTTCTAAAATTCACCATTTTGGATTTGAAGCAGCTGCTTGATACTGACATTTTGTAGATATTGTATGATTATTCCTTTTTATTTCAATTTATTGATGAGGAAGATAAATTATTTATATAGTATATAAAGTATATATGACTTCCAATCATAAGGATTATTAAATTATAATATAAATAATTTTATCTATTATATTAACAATATTAATAATTATATTAATTACAGTAATTATAATATTACTTGCATCTATATTATCAAAAAAAACATTAATAGACCGAGAAAAAAATTCTCCATTTGAATGTGGATTTGACCCACATTCATCTGCACGATTACCCTTCTCTCTACGATTTTTCTTAATTACAATTCTTTTCTTAATTTTTGATGTAGAAATTGCACTAATTCTACCTATAATCTTAACTTTAAACTTTTCTAATATATTATCATGAACAATTACAAGAACAGTTTTCTTATTTATTTTATTAATTGGATTATATCACGAGTGAAACCAAGGATCATTAAATTGAACTATTTAATAATTTTTAGAGTTGTAGATAAATATAACATTTGATTTGCATTCAAAAAGTATTGAATTTCAATCTACTTTAGAATATGAAGTAACAATTACAATTAGTTTCGACCTAATTTTAGGTATTAATAACACCCTTATTCTTTAATTGAAGCCAAAAAAGAGGCATATCATTGTTAATGATATAAATGAAATTAAATATTCCAATTAAAGAAGTATGAAGATCAAAAAAAAGCTGCTAACTTTTTAATTTAATGGTTAAATTCCATTTATACTTCTCATTTATATAAGTTAAATAAACTATTACATTTTCACTGTAAAAATAAATATATTATTTTGTAAATTAGTATTATCAGTTATTTACTCAGAAATTTAATTAATTTCCCTAACATCTTCAATGTAATACTCTATATAAGCTATCTGAATAAATATAAATTAATTTAATATTAAAATTGACAAAATAATAAATAATAACACAAAAATTAACAAGTAAATTTTTAAGTTATTATTTTGAATTAATTGATTAATTTTAGAATAATGTAATAAAAAATTATAAAGATTTTGACCTCCCAAATATTCTGATCATCCATGATCAGAATATTTAGTAAAATATAAGCCTATATTTAAAGGAATAAATATAATTCCATAGTTCGAATAAAAGGTATAAATCATATTGAACCTATAAATAATCTATATTTATAAAAATTTAATGATTTATTAAAAAAATATAAACCAACATTAGAAATTAAATATCCAATAATTCCTCCTAAAATACAAACTATCAAAGTCAAAAACTTTAAATAATAAGGTAAACAAATTAAATAAAGAGTTCTAAAAATTAATCAATTTAATAATCTTCCTCCTAAAATTCTCATAATCAATAAACCTATTATACCACGTAATATTACTCATCTTTCATCATTTAAAATATTTAAAGAATAATAATTAAGTTCACCAGTTATTGAATAAAATACCAAACGTATTGAATAACTAACTGTTAATCCTGTAGAAAAAAAAAATAAAAAAAAACTAAATATATTAATATAAGAACATATAGTAATTTCCAAAATTAAATCCTTTGAATAAAATCCAGCTAAAAAAGGTATCCCACATAAAGCTAAATTAGCTACATTCAAACATGAAGCTGTTAAAGGTATATAAAATCTTAACCCCCCTATTAAACGAATATCTTGAGAATCATTTATATTATGAATAATTGCTCCAGCACATATAAATAATAAAGCCTTAAATAAAGCGTGAGTTAATAAATGGAAAAAAGCTAGTTTTGGATAACCTATAGATAAAATTCTTATTATTAAACCTAATTGACTTAAAGTAGATAAAGCAATAATTTTTTTTAAATCAAATTCAAAATTAGCTCCTAATCCTGATATAAATATTGTAAGTCCAGAAATTAATAATAATAAATGACCCAATATATTATCAAATAAAAGATTATTAAAACGAATTAATAAATAAATTCCAGCAGTTACTAATGTAGATGAATGAACAAGAGCTGATACAGGAGTAGGAGCTGCTATTGCCGCAGGTAACCAACAAGAAAAAGGAATTTGAGCACTCTTAGTTATAGCAGCTAATATTATAAATGAACCAATAATACATATTTCATAATCTATTTTTATTTAAATCCAAATAAAAAATATAATTTCAACTACCATAATTAATTATTCAAGCAATTGCTAATAAAAAAGCTACATCTCCAATTCGATTAGATAAAGCAGTTAATATTCCAGCATTATAAGACTTTACATTTTGAAAATAAATAACTAATAAATAAGAAACTAATCCTAATCCATCTCATCCTAATAAAATTCTAATTAAATTTGGTCTAATAATTAATATTATTATTGATAAAACAAATAATAATACTAATATAATAAATCGATTAATATTATAATCTATAGATATATATTCTTTTCTATAATAAATAACTAATGATGAAATAAATAAAACAAAAGATATAAATAATAAACTTATTCAATCAAATAAAAAAGTCATTACTAAACTAGTAGAATTAATAGAAATTATTTCTCATTCAATAAATACTGAATAATTATTAATTAAAAACTTAATACTAAATAAGAATAAACCACAACTAATTAATATTAAACTAATAAATCTAATAAAACAAATAGAAATATATTTCACGAACTAAAATGAAATTAAATCATATCTTTGACACCACAAATCAAAATTTTTATAAACTATTTAGATAATTTAAAGTCATAAAGAACAAACTTCACTTTTAATAATTAATAAATTTAATGGAAATCAATGTAAAAATAAAAGTAAATATTCACGAATTAAACCAGATATATTACAATATAATCCAGAATATATTTTACCATGTTGACTATAGGAATATAAATATAGGGTATAACAAGAACTAAAAAAAGATAAAAAAATAATTATAATTATTGTAATTCATGATCAACTAATAATTCTATTTAATAAAGTAATTTCACCTAATAAATTTAAAGTAGGAGGAGCTGCTATATTAGAAGAACATAACAAAAATCATCATAAATTTATTCTAGGCATAAAATTTATTAATCCCTTATTTACTATTAATCTACGACTTCCTAATCGTTCATAAGAAATATTAACTAAACAAAATAAACCAGATGAACATAACCCATGAGCAATTATTAAAATATAAGAACCTACAAAATCCTCAATAAGTTATTGTTATTAAACCTCTTAACACAATTCCTATATGAGCAACAGATGAATAAGCAATTAAAGATTTTATATCTACCTGACGTAAACATATTAAACTAATAATAACTCTTCCTACTAATCTAATTCTAATTCAAATAAAATTTAATTTATTTCCAATAAATTGTGATAACAAAAATACTCGTAATAGTCCATATCCTCCTAATTTTAATATAATTCCAGCTAAAATTATAGATCCTGAAACAGGAGCCTCTACATGAGCTTTTGGTAATCATAGATGAACTAAAAATATAGGTATTTTAACTAAAAAAGCTATAATTAACCCAAAATAAATTAATTCATAATCAAAGATATAATTAATTATTAAATAAAAAATTATAGTTATTGATAAATTATATAAATAAAAAATAACTAACAATAAAGGTAAAGAAGCTAATAATGTATAAAATAATAAATAAATTCCAGATTGAATACGTTCAGGTTGATAACCTCATCCTAAAATCAAAAATAATGTAGGAATTAAACTACTCTCAAAAAATAAATAAAATAAAGATTAATAAATTAAGTTACCTTAGGGATAACAGCGTAATTTTCTTTGAAAGTTCTTATTGATAAGAAAGATTGCGACCTCGATGTTGGATTAAGAGATATAATTGGGTGCAGTAGCTCAGTTAATAAGTCTGTTCGACTTTTAATTTCTTACATGATCTGAGATCAAACCGGCGTGAGCCAGGTTGGCTTCTATCTTAAAAAATATAAAATATCTTAGTACGAAAGGGCCATTTATTTGAAAAATTATTTTTTTTGTTAAGAATAAAATTAATTTATATAACTATTTTGGCAGATTAGTGCAATAAATTTAGAATTTATTTATATAATTTTTATTATAAATAGTACTTGATAAAAATTGAATTAGTTTTATTATTTATTGGAATATTAATAATTATTATTTGTGTATTAGTTGGAGTTGCTTTTTTAACTTTATTTGAGCGTAAAGTTTTAGGTTATATTCAGGTTCGTAAAGGTCCTAATAAAGTAGGAATTTTTGGTATTCCACAGCCTTTCTGTGATGCAATTAAATTATTTACTAAGGAGCAAACTTATCCTTTAATATCTAATTATATTTCTTATTATTTTTCTCCCAATTTTTTCTTTATTTTTGTCTATTTTATTATGATCTTGTATTCCTTTATTTGTAAAAATTTATTCATTTAATTTAGGATTGGCGTAATTATAATTTGCGACAGTATAAAATCAATTTTTGAATAATTTACTATAGAAAAGGCAATCCCTGGCGTAATTAAAATTTGCGACAGTAAAAAATTATTTTTTGAATAATTTACTATAGAAAAGGCAATCCCTGGCGTATTTAAAATTTGCAACAGTAAAAAATTATTTTTTGCAAAATTTACTATAGAAAAGGCAATCCCTGGCGTAATTAAAATTTGCAACAGTAAAAAATTATTTTTTGAATAATTTACTATAGAAAAGGCAATCCCTGGCGTAATTATAATTTGCGACAGTAAAAAATTATTTTTCGAATAATTTACTATAGAAAAGGCAATCCCTGGCGTAATTAAAATTAGCGACAGTATAAAATTATTTTTTGAATAATTTACTATAGAAAAGGCAATCCCTGGCGTAATTATAATTTGCGACAGTAAAAAATTATTTTTTGAATAATTTACTATACAAAAGGCAATCCCTGGCGTAATTAAAATTTGCAACAGTAAAAATGAATTTTTGAATAATTTACTATAGAAAAGGCAAGCCCTGGCGTAATTAAAATTTGCGACAGTAAAAAATGAATTTTTGAATAATTTACTATAGAAAAGGCAATCCCTGGCGTAATTAAAATTTGCGACACTAAACAATTATTTTTTGAATAATTTACTATAGAAAAGGCAATCCCTGGCGTAATTATAATTTGCGACAGTAAAAAATGAATTTTTGAATAATTTACTATAGAAAAGGCAATCCCTGGCGTAATTAAAATTTGCGACAGTATGAAATTATTTTTTGAATAATTTACTATACAAAAGGCAATCCCTGGCGTAATTAAAATTTGAGACAGTAAAAAATTAATTTTTGCAAAATTTACTATAGAAAAGGCAATCCCTGGCGTAATTATAATTTGAGACACTAAACAATTATTTTTTGCAAAATTTACTATACAAAAGGCAATCCCTGGCGTAATTATAATTTGCGACAGTAAAAAATGAATTTTTGAATAATTTACTATAGAAAAGGCAATCCCTGGCGTAATTAAAATTTGCGACAGTAAACAATTATTTTTTGAATAATTTACTATAGAAAAGGCAATCCCTGGCGTAATTAAAATTTGCGACAGAAAAAAATTATTTTTTGAATAATTTACTATAGAAAAGGCAATCCCTGGCGTAATTAAAATTTGCAACAGTAAAAAATTATTTTTTGAATAATTTACTATAGAAAAGGCAATCCCTGGCGTAATTATAATTTGCGACAGTAAAAAATGAATTTTTGAATAATTTACTATAGAAAAGGCAATCCCTGGCGTAACTAAAATTTGCGACAGTAAAAAATGAATTTTTGAATAATTTACTATAGAAAAGGCAATCCCTAGCGTAATTATAATTTGAGACACTAAAAAATTATTTTTTGCAAAATTTACTATAGAAAAGGCAATCCCTGGCGTAATTAAAATTTGCGACACTAAACAATTATTTTTTGAATAATTTTACTATAGAAAAGGCAATCCCTGGCGTAATTAAAATTTGCGACAGAAAAAAATTATTTTTTGAATAATTTACTATAGAAAAGGCAATCCCTGGCGTAATTAAAATTTGCAACAGTAAAAAATTATTTTTTGAATAATTTACTATACAAATGGCAAACCCTGGCGTAATTAAAATTTGCAACAGTAAAAAATTATTTTTTGAATAATTTACTATAGAAAAGGCAATCCCTGGCGTAATTAAAATTTGAGACAGTAAAAAATTATTTTTTGAATAATTTACTATAGAAAAGGCAATCCCTGGCGTAATTAAAATTTGAGACAGTAAAAAATTAATTTTGCAAAATTTACTATAGAAAAGTCAATCCCTGGCGTAATTATAATTTGAGAAACTAAACAATTATTTTTTGCAAAATTTACTATAGAAAAGGCAATCCCTGGCGTAATTAAAATTTGAGACACTAAACAATTATTTTTGCAAAATTTACTATAGAAAAGGCAATCCCTGGCGTAATTAAAATTTGCGACACTAAACAATTATTTTTTGAATAATTTACTATAGAAAAGACAATCCCTGGCGTAATTAAAATTTGCGACAGAAAAAAAATTATTTTTTGAATAATTTACTATAGAAAAGGCAATCCCTGGCGTAATTATAATTTGCGACAGTAAAAAATGAATTTTTGAATAATTTACTATAGAAAAGGCAATCCCTGGCGTAACTAAAATTTGCGACAGTAAAAAATGAATTTTTGAATAATTTACTATAGAAAAGGCAATCCCTAGCGTAATTATAATTTGAGACACTAAAAAATTATTTTTTGCAAAATTTACTATAGAAAAGGCAATCCCTAGCGTAATTAAAATTTGCGACAGTAAAAAATGAATTTTTGAATAATTTACTATAGAAAAGGCAATCCCTGGCGTAATTAAAATTTGCGACACTAAACAATTATTTTTTGAATAATTTACTATAGAAAAGGCAATCCCTGGCGTAATTAAAATTTGCGACAGAAAAAAATTATTTTTTGAATAATTTACTATAGAAAAGGCAATCCCTGGCGTAATTAAAATTTGCAACAGTAAAAAATTATTTTTTGAATAATTTACTATAGAAAAGGCAATCCCTGGCGTAATTATAATTTGCGACAGTAAAAAATGAATTTTTGAATAATTTACTATAGAAAAGGCAATCCCTGGCGTAACTAAAATTTGCGACAGTAAAAAATGAATTTTTGAATAATTTACTATAGAAAAGGCAATCCCTAGCGTAATTATAATTTGAGACACTAAAAAATTATTTTTTGCAAAATTTACTATAGAAAAGGCAATCCCTGGCGTAATTAAAATTTGCGACACTAAACAATTATTTTTTGAATAATTTACTATAGAAAAGGCAATCCCTGGCGTAATTAAAATTTGCGACAGAAAAAAATTATTTTTTGAATAATTTACTATAGAAAAGGCAATCCCTGGCGTAATTAAAATTTGCAACAGTAAAAAATTATTTTTTGAATAATTTACTATACAAATGGCAAACCCTGGCGTAATTAAAATTTGCAACAGTAAAAAATTATTTTTTGAATAATTTACTATAGAAAAGGCAATCCCTGGCGTAATTAAAATTTGAGACAGTAAAAAATTATTTTTTGAATAATTTACTATAGAAAAGGCAATCCCTGGCGTAATTAAAATTTGAGACAGTAAAAAATTAATTTTTGCAAAATTTACTATAGAAAAGGCAATCCCTGGCGTAATTATAATTTGAGAAACTAAACAATTATTTTTTGCAAAATTTACTATAGAAAAGGCAATCCCTGGCGTAATTAAAATTTGAGACACTAAACAATTATTTTTTGCAAAATTTACTATAGAAAAGGCAATCCCTGGCGTAATTAAAATTTGCGACACTAAACAATTATTTTTTGAATAATTTACTATAGAAAAGACAATCCCTGGCGTAATTAAAATTTGCGACAGAAAAAAATTATTTTTTGAATAATTTACTATAGAAAAGGCAATCCCTGGCGTAATTATAATTTGCGACAGTAAAAAATGAATTTTTGAATAATTTACTATAGAAAAGGCAATCCCTGGCGTAACTAAAATTTGCGACAGTAAAAAATGAATTTTTGAATAATTTACTATAGAAAAGGCAATCCCTAGCGTAATTATAATTTGAGACACTAAAAAATTATTTTTTGCAAAATTTACTATAGAAAAGGCAATCCCTAGCGTAATTAAAATTTGCGACACTAAACAATTATTTTTTGAATAATTTACTATAGAAAAGCAATCCCTGGCGTAATTAAAATTTGCGACAGAAAAAAATTATTTTTTGAATAATTTACTATAGAAAAGGCAATCCCTGGCGTAATTAAAATTTGCAACAGTAAAAAATTATTTTTTGAATAATTTACTATAGAAAAGGCAATCCCTGGCGTAATTATAATTTGCGACAGTAAAAAATGAATTTTTGAATAATTTACTATAGAAAAGGCAATCCCTGGCGTAACTAAAATTTGCGACAGTAAAAAATGAATTTTTGAATAATTTACTATAGAAAAGGCAATCCCTAGCGTAATTATAATTTGAGACACTAAAAAATTATTTTTTGCAAAATTTACTATAGAAAAGGCAATCCCTGGCGTAATTAAAATTTGCGACACTAAGCAATTATTTTTTGAATAATTTACTATAGAAAAGGCAATCCCTGGCGTAATTAAAATTTGCGACAGAAAAAAATTATTTTTTGAATAATTTACTATAGAAAAGGCAATCCCTGGCGTAATTAAAATTTGCAACAGTAAAAAATTATTTTTTGAATAATTTACTATACAAAAGGCAATCCCTGGCGTAATTAAAATTTGCAACAGTAAAAAATTATTTTTTGAATAATTTACTATAGAAAAGGCAATCCCTGGCTTAATTAAAATTTGAGACAGTAAAAAATTATTTTTTGAATAATTTACTATAGAAAAGGCAATCCCTGGCGTAATTAAAATTTGAGACAGTAAAAAATTAATTTTTGCAAAATTTACTATAGAAAAGGCAATCCCTGGCGTAATTATAATTTGAGAAACTAAACAATTATTTTTTGCAAAATTTACTATAGAAAAGGCAATCCCTGGCGTAATTAAAATTTGAGACACTAAACAATTATTTTTTGCAAAATTTACTATAGAAAAGGCAATCCCTGGCGTAATTAAAATTTGCGACACTAAACAATTATTTTTTGAATAATTTACTATAGAAAAGGCAATCCCTGGCGTAATTAAAATTTGCGACAGTAAAAAATGAATTTTTGAATAATTTACTATAGAAAAGGCAATCCCTGGCGTAATTAAAATTTGCGACACTAAACAATTATTTTTTGAATAATTTACTATAGAAAAGGCAATCCCTGGCGTAATTAAAATTTGAGACAGTAAAAAATTATTTTTTGAATAATTTACTCTAGAAAAGGCAATCGCTGGCGTAATTAAAATTTGAGACAGTAAAAAATTAATTTTTGCAAAATTTACTATAGAAAAGGCAATCCCTGGCGTAATTATAATTTGAGACACTAAACAATTATTTTTTGCAAAATTTACTATAGAAAAGGCAATCCCTGGCGTAGTTAAAATTTGAGACACTAAACAAATATTTTTTGCAAAATTTACTATAGAAAAGGCAATCCCTGGCGTAATTAAAATTTGCGACACTAAATAATTATTTTTTGCAAAATTTACTATACAAAAGGCAATCCCTGGCGTAATTAAAATTTGATACAATAAAAAATTAATTTTTGCAAAATTTACTATAGAAAAGGCAATCCCTGGCGTAATTATAATTTGAGAAACTAAACAATTATTTTTTGCAAAATTTACTATAGAAAAGGCAATCCCTGGCGTAATTAAAATTTGAGACACTAAACAATTATTTTTTGCAAAATTTACTATAGAAAAGGCAATCCCTGGCGTAATTAAAATTTGAGAGAGTATAAAATAATTTTTTGAATAATTTACTATAGAAAAGGCAATCCCTGGCGTAATTAAAATTTGAGACAATAAAAAATTATTTTTTGAATAATTTACTATAGAAAAGGCAATCCCTGGCGTAATTAAAATTTGCAACAGTAAAAAATTATTTTTTGAATAATTTACTATAGAAAAGGCAATCCCTGGCGTAATTATAATTTGCGACAGTAAAAAATGAATTTTTGAATAATTTACTATAGAAAAGGCAATCCCTGGCGTAATTCAAATTTGCGACAGTATAAAATTATTTTTTGAATAATTTACTATAGAAAAGGCAATCCCTGGCGTAATTAAAATTTGAGGCAGTAAAAAATTAATTTTTGCAAAATTTACTATAGAAAAGCAAATCCCTGGCGTAATTATAATTTGAGGCACTAAACAATTATTTTTTGCAAAATTTACTATAGAAAAGGCAATCCCTGGCGTAATTAAAATTTGCGACACTAAACAATTATTTTTTGAATAATTTACTATAGAAAAGGCAATCCCTGGCGCAATTAAAATTTGCAACAGTAAAAAATTATTTTTTGAATAATTTACTATACAAAAGGCAAACCCTGGCGTAATTAAAATTTGCAACAGTAAAAAATTATTTTTTGAATAATTTACTATAGAAAAGGCAATCCCTGGCGTAATTAAAATTTGAGACAGTAAAAAATTATTTTTTGAATAATTTACTATAGAAAAGGCAATCCCTGGCGTAATTAAAATTTGAGACAGTAAAAAATTAATTTTTGCAAAATTTACTATAGAAAAGGCAATCCCTGGCGTAATTATAATTTGAGAAACTAAACAATTATTTTTTGCAAAATTTACTATAGAAAAGGCAATCCCTGGCGTAATTAAAATTTGAGACACTAAACAATTATTTTTTGCAAAATTTACTATAGAAAAGGCAATCCCTGGCGTAATTAAAATTTGCGACACTAAACAATTATTTTTTGAATAATTTACTATAGAAAAGGCAATCCCTGGCGTAATTAAAATTTGCGACAGAAAAAAATTATTTTTTGAATAATTTACTATAGAAAAGGCAATCCCTGGCGTAATTATAATTTGCGACAGTAAAAAATGAATTTTTGAATAATTTACTATAGAAAAGGCAATCCCTGGCGTAACTAAAATTTGCGACAGTAAAAAATGAATTTTTGAATAATTTACTATAGAAAAGGCAATCCCTAGCGTAATTATAATTTGAGACACTAAAAAATTATTTTTTGCAAAATTTACTATAGAAAAGGCAATCCCTGGCGTAATTAAAATTTGCGACACTAAACAATTATTTTTTGAATAATTTACTATAGAAAAGGCAATCCCTGGCGTAATTAAAATTTGCGACAGAAAAAAATTATTTTTTGAATAATTTACTATAGAAAAGGCAATCCCTGGCGTAATTATAATTTGCGACAGTAAAAAATGAATTTTTGAATAATTTACTATAGAAAAGGCAATCCCTGTCGTAATTAAAATTTGCGACACTAAACAATTATTTTTTGAATAATTTACTATAGAAAAGGCAATCCCTGGCGTAATTAAAATTTGCGACAGAAAAAAATTATTTTTTGAATAATTTACTATAGAAAAGGCAATCCCTGGCGTAATTAAAATTTGCAACAGTAAAAAATTATTTTTTGAATAATTTACTATACAAAAGGCAATCCCTGGCGTAATTAAAATTTGCAACAGTAAAAAATTATTTTTTGAATAATTTACTATAGAAAAGGCAATCCCTGGCGTAATTAAAATTTGAGACAGTAAAAAATTATTTTTTGAATAATTTACTATAGAAAAGGCAATCCCTGGCGTAATTAAAATTTGAGACAGTAAAAAATTAATTTTTGCAAAATTTACTATAGAAAAGGCAATCCCTGGCGTAATTATAATTTGAGAAACTAAACAATTATTTTTTGCAAAATTTACTATAGAAAAGGCAATCCCTGGCGTAATTAAAATTTGAGACACTAAACAATTATTTTTTGCAAAATTTACTATAGAAAAGGCAATCCCTGGCGTAATTAAAATTTGCGACACTAAACAATTATTTTTTGAATAATTTACTATAGAAAAGGCAATCCCTGGCGTAATTAAAATTTGCGACAGTAAAAAATGAATTTTTGAATAATTTACTATAGAAAAGGCAATCCCTGGCGTAATTAAAATTTGCGACACTAAACAATTATTTTTTGAATAATTTACTATAGAAAAGGCAATCCCTGGCGTAATTAAAATTTGAGACAGTAAAAAATTATTTTTTGAATAATTTACTCTAGAAAAGGCAATCGCTGGCGTAATTAAAATTTGAGACAGTAAAAAATTAATTTTTGCAAAATTTACTATAGAAAAGGCAATCCTGGCGTAATTATAATTTGAGACACTAAACAATTATTTTTTGCAAAATTTACTATAGAAAAGGCAATCCCTGGCGTAGTTAAAATTTGAGACACTAAACAAATATTTTTTGCAAAATTTACTATAGAAAAGGCAATCCCTGGCGTAATTAAAATTTGCGACACTAAATAATTATTTTTTGCAAAATTTACTATACAAAAGGCAATCCCTGGCGTAATTAAAATTTGATACAATAAAAAATTAATTTTTGCAAAATTTACTATAGAAAAGGCAATCCCTGGCGTAATTATAATTTGAGAAACTAAACAATTATTTTTTGCAAAATTTACTATAGAAAAGGCAATCCCTGGCGTAATTAAAATTTGAGACACTAAACAATTATTTTTTGCAAAATTTACTATAGAAAAGGCAATCCCTGGCGTAATTAAAATTTGAGAGAGTATAAAATAATTTTTTGAATAATTTACTATAGAAAAGGCAATCCCTGGCGTAATTAAAATTTGAGACAATAAAAAATTATTTTTTGAATAATTTACTATAGAAAAGGCAATCCCTGGCGTAATTAAAATTTGCAACAGTAAAAAATTATTTTTTGAATAATTTACTATAGAAAAGGCAATCCCTGGCGTAATTATAATTTGCGACAGTAAAAAATGAATTTTTGAATAATTTACTATAGAAAAGGCAATCCCTGGCGTAATTCAAATTTGCGACAGTATAAAATTATTTTTTGAATAATTTACTATAGAAAAGGCAATCCCTGGCGTAATTAAAATTTGAGGCAGTAAAAAATTAATTTTTGCAAAATTTACTATAGAAAAGCAAATCCCTGGCGTAATTATAATTTGAGGCACTAAACAATTATTTTTTGCGAAATTTACTATAGAAAAGGCAATCCCTGGCGTAATTAAAATTTGCGACACTAAACAATTATTTTTTGCAAAATTTACTATAGAAAAGGCAATCCCTGGCGTAATTAAAATTTGCGACAGTATAAAATTATTTTTTGAATAATTTACTATAGAAAAGGCAATCCCTGGCGTAATTATAATTTGCGACAGTAAAAAATTATTTTTTGCAAAATTTACTATACAAAAGGCAATCCCTGGCGTAATTAAAATTTGCGACAGTATAAAATTATTTTTTGAATAATTTACTATAGAAAAGGCAATCCCTGGCGTAATTAAAATTTGCGACACTAAACAATTATTTTTTGCAAAATTTACTATAGAAAAGGCAATCCCTGGCGTAATTAAAATTTGCGACAGAAAAAAATATTTTTTGAACAATTTACTATAGAAAAGGCAATCCCTGGCGTAATTAAAATTTGCGACAGTAAAAAATGAATTTTTGAATAATTTACTATAGAAAAGGCAATCCCTGGCGTAATTAAAATTTGCGACACTAAACAATTATTTTTTGAATAATTTACTATAGAAAAGGCAATCCCTGGCGTAATTATAATTTGCGACAGTAAAAAATTATTTTTTGAATAATTTACTATACAAAAGGCAATCCCTGGCGTAATTAAAATTTGCGACAGAAAAAAATTATTTTTTGAATAATTTACTATAGAAAAGGCAATCCCTGGCGTAATTAAAATTTGCAACAGTAAAAAATTATTTTTTGAATAATTTACTATACAAAAGGCAAACCCTGGCGTAATTAAAATTTGCAACAGTAAAAAATTATTTTTTGAATAATTTACTATAGAAAAGGCAATCCCTGGCGTAATTAAAATTTGTGACAGTAAAAAATTATTTTTTGAATAATTTACTATAGAAAAGGCAATCCCTGGCGTAATTAAAATTTGAGACAGTAAAAAATTAATTTTTGCAAAATTTACTATAGAAAAGGCAATCCCTGGCGTAATTATAATTTGAGAAACTAAACAATTATTTTTTGCAAAATTTACTATAGAAAAGGCAATCCCTGGCGTAATTAAAATTTGAGACACTAAACAATTATTTTTTGCAAAATTTACTATAGAAAAGGCAATCCCTGGCGTAATTAAAATTTGCGACAGAAAAAAATTATTTTTTGAATAATTTACTATAGAAAAGGCAATCCCTGGCGTAATTATAATTTGCGACAGTAAAAAATGAATTTTTGAATAATTTACTATAGAAAAGGCAATCCCTGGCGTAACTAAAATTTGCGACAGTAAAAAATGAATTTTTGAATAATTTACTATAGAAAAGGCAATCCCTAGCGTAATTATAATTTGAGACACTAAAAAATTATTTTTTGCAAAATTTACTATAGAAAAGGCAATCCCTGGCGTAATTAAAATTTGCGACACTAAACAATTATTTTTTGAATAATTTACTATAGAAAAGCAATCCCTGGCGTAATTAAAATTTGCGACAGAAAAAAATTATTTTTTGAATAATTTACTATAGAAAAGGCAATCCCTGGCGTAATTAAAATTTGCAACAGTAAAAAATTATTTTTTGAATAATTTACTATAGAAAAGGCAATCCCTGGCGTAATTATAATTTGCGACAGTAAAAAATGAATTTTTGAATAATTTACTATAGAAAAGGCAATCCCTGGCGTAACTAAAATTTGCGACAGTAAAAAATGAATTTTTGAATAATTTACTATAGAAAAGGCAATCCCTAGCGTAATTATAATTTGAGACACTAAAAAATTATTTTTTGCAAAATTTACTATAGAAAAGGCAATCCCTGGCGTAATTAAAATTTGCGACACTAAACAATTATTTTTTGAATAATTTACTATAGAAAAGGCAATCCCTGGCGTAATTAAAATTTGCGACAGAAAAAAATTATTTTTTGAATAATTTACTATAGAAAAGGCAATCCCTGGCGTAATTAAAATTTGCAACGGTAAAAAATTATTTTTTGAATAATTTACTATACAAAAGGCAATCCCTGGCGTAATTAAAATTTGCAACAGTAAAAAATTATTTTTTGAATAATTTACTATAGAAAAGGCAATCCCTGGCGTAATTAAAATTTGAGACAGTAAAAAATTTTTTTTTTGAATAATTTACTATAGAAAAGGCAATCCCTGGCGTAATTAAAATTTGAGACAGTAAAAAATTAATTTTTGCAAAATTTACTATAGAAAAGGCAATCCCTGGCGTAATTATAATTTGAGAAACTAAACAATTATTTTTTGCAAAATTTACTATAGAAAAGGCAATCCCTGGCGTAATTAAAATTTGAGACACTAAACAATTATTTTTTGCAAAATTTACTATAGAAAAGGCAATCCCTGGCGTAATTAAAATTTGCGACACTAAACAATTATTTTTTGAATAATTTACTATAGAAAAGGCAATCCCTGGCGTAATTAAAATTTGCGACAGTAAAAAATGAATTTTTGAATAATTTACTATAGAAAAGGCAATCCCTGGCGTAATTAAAATTTGCGACACTAAACAATTATTTTTTGAATAATTTACTATAGAAAAGGCAATCCCTGGCGTAATTAAAATTTGAGACACTAAACAATTATTTTTTGAATAATTTACTATAGAAAAGGCAATCCCTGGCGTAATTATAATTTGCGACAGTAAAAAATGAATTTTAAAATAATTTACTATAGAAAAGGCAATCCCTGGCGTAATTCAAATTTGCGACAGTATAAAATTATTTTTTGAATAATTTACTATAGAAAAGGCAATCCCTGGCGTAATTAAAATTTGAGGCAGTAAAAAATTAATTTTTGCAAAATTTACTATAGAAAAGCAAATCCCTGGCGTAATTATAATTTGAGGCACTAAACAATTATTTTTTGCAAAATTTACTATAGAAAAGGCAATCCCTGGCGTAATTAAAATTTGCGACACTAAACAATTATTTTTTGCAAAATTTACTATAGAAAAGGCAATCCCTGGCGTAATTAAAATTTGCGACAGTATAAAATTATTTTTTGAATAATTTACTATAGAAAAGGCAATCCCTGGCTTAATTATAATTTGCGACAGTAAAAAATTATTTTTTGCAAAATTTACTATACAAAAGGCAATCCCTGGCGTAATTAAAATTTGCGACAGTATAAAATTATTTTTTGAATAATTTACTATAGAAAAGGCAATCCCTGGCGTAATTAAAATTTGCGACACTAAACAATTATTTTTTGCAAAATTTACTATAGAAAAGGCAATCCCTGGCGTAATTAAAATTTGCGACAGAAAAAAATATTTTTTGAACAATTTACTATAGAAAAGGCAATCCCTGGCGTAATTAAAATTTGCGACAGTAAAAAATGAATTTTTGAATAATTTACTATAGAAAAGGCAATCCCTGGCGTAATTAAAATTTGCGACACTAAACAATTATCTTTTGAATAATTTACTATAGAAAAGGCAATCCCTGGCGTAATTATAATTTGCGACAGTAAAAAATTATTTTTTGAATAATTTACTATACAAAAGGCAATCCCTGGCGTAATTAAAATTTGCGACAGAAAAAAATTATTTTTTGAATAATTTACTATAGAAAAGGCAATCCCTGGCGTAATTAAAATTTGCAACAGTAAAAAATTATTTTTTGAATAATTTACTATACAAAAGGCAAACCCTGGCGTAATTAAAATTTGCAACAGTAAAAAATTAATTTTTGAATAATTTACTATAGAAAAGGCAATCCCTGGCGTAATTAAAATTTGAGACAGTAAAAAATTATTTTTTGAATAATTTACTATAGAAAAGGCAATCCCTGGCGTAATTAAAATTTGAGACAGTAAAAAATTAATTTTTGCAAAATTTACTATAGAAAAGGCAATCCCTGGCGTAATTATAATTTGAGAAACTAAACAATTATTTTTTGCAAAATTTACTATAGAAAAGGCAATCCCTGGCGTAATTGAAATTTGAGACACTAAACAATTATTTTTTGCAAAATCTACTATAGAAAAGGCAATCCCTGGCGTAATTAAAATTTGCGACACTAAACAATTATTTTTTGAATAATTTACTATAGAAAAGGCAATCCCTGGCGTAATTAAAATTTGCGACAGTAAAAAATGAATTTTTGAATAATTTACTATAGAAAAGGCAATCCCTGGCGTAATTAAAATTTGCGAGACTAAACAATTATTTTTTGAATAATTTACTATAGAAAAGGCAATCCCTGGCGTAATTAAAATTTGCGACAGAAAAAAATTATTTTTTGAATAATTTACTATAGAAAAGGCAATCCCTGGCGTAATTATAATTTGCGACAGTAAAAAATGAATTTTTGAATAATTTACTATAGAAAAGGCAATCCCTGGCGTAACTAAAATTTGCGACAGTAAAAAATGAATTTTTGAATAATTTACTATAGAAAAGGCAATCCCTAGCGTAATTATAATTTGAGACACTAAAAAATTATTTTTTGCAAAATTTACTATAGAAAAGGCAATCCCTGGCGTAATTAAAATTTGCGACACTAAACAATTATTTTTTGAATAATTTACTATAGAAAAGCAATCCCTGGCGTAATTAAAATTTGCGACAGAAAAAAATTATTTTTTGAATAATTTACTATAGAAAAGGCAATCCCTGGCGTAACTAAAATTTGCAACAGTAAAAAATTATTTTTTGAATAATTTACTATAGAAAAGGCAATCCCTGGCGTAATTATAATTTGCGACAGTAAAAAATGAATTTTTGAATAATTTACTATAGAAAAGGCAATCCCTGGCGTAACTAAAATTTGCGACAGTAAAAAATGAATTTTTGAATAATTTACTATAGAAAAGGCAATCCCTAGCGTAATTATAATTTGAGACACTAAAAAATTATTTTTTGCAAAATTTACTATAGAAAAGGCAATCCCTGGCGTAATTAAAATTTGCGACACTAAACAATTATTTTTTGAATAATTTACTACAGAAAAGCAATCCCTGGCGTAATTAAAATTTGCGACAGAAAAAAATTATTTTTTGAATAATTTACTATAGAAAAGGCAATCCCTGGCGTAATTAAAATTTGCGACAGTAAAAAATTATTTTTTGAATAATTTACTATACAAAAGGCAATCCCTGGCGTAATTAAAATTTGCAACAGTAAAAAATTATTTTTTGAATAATTTACTATAGAAAAGGCAATCCCTGGCGTAATTATAATTTGCGACAGTAAAAAATGAATTTTTGAATAATTTACTATAGAAAAGGCAATCCCTGGCGTAACTAAAATTTGCGACAGTAAAAAATGAATTTTTGAATAATTTACTATAGAAAAGGCAATCCCTAGCGTAATTATAATTTGAGACACTAAAAAATTATTTTTTGCAAAATTTACTATAGAAAAGGCAATCCCTGGCGTAATTAAAATTTGCGACACTAAACAATTATTTTTTGAATAATTTACTATAGAAAAGGCAATCCCTGGCGTAATTAAAATTTGAGACACTAAACAATTATTTTTTGCAAAATTTACTATAGAAAAGGCAATCCCTGGCGTAATTAAAATTTGCGACACTAAACAATTATTTTTTGAATAATTTACTATAGAAAAGGCAATCCCTGGCGTAATTAAAATTTGCGACAGAAAAAAATTATTTTTTGAATAATTTACTATAGAAAAGGCAATCCCTGGCGTAATTATAATTTGCGACAGTAAAAAATGAATTTTTGAATAATTTACTATAGAAAAGGCAATCCCTGGCGTAACTAAAATTTGCGACAGTAAAAAATGAATTTTTGAATAATTTACTATAGAAAAGGCAATCCCTAGCGTAATTATAATTTGAGACACTAAAAAATTATTTTTTGCAAAATTTACTATAGAAAAGGCAATCCCTGGCGTAATTAAAATTTGCGACACTAAACAATTATTTTTTGAATAATTTACTATAGAAAAGCAATCCCTGGCGTAATTAAAATTTGCGACAGAAAAAAATTATTTTTTGAATAATTTACTATAGAAAAGGCAATCCCTGGCGTAATTAAAATTTGCGACAGTAAAAAATTATTTTTTGAATAATTTACTATAGAAAAGGCAATACCTGGCGTAATTAAAATTTGAGACACTAAACAATTATTTTTTGCAAAATTTACTATAGAAAAGGCAATCCCTGGCGTAATTAAAATTTGCGACACTAAACAATTATTTTTTGAATAATTTACTATAGAAAAGGCAATCCCTGGCGTAATTAAAATTTGCGACAGAAAAAAATTATTTTTTGAATAATTTACTATAGAAAAGGCAATCCCTGGCGTAATTATAATTTGCGACAGTAAAAATGAATTTTTGAATAATTTACTATAGAAAAGGCAATCCCTGGCGTAACTAAAATTTGCGACAGTAAAAAATGAATTTTTGAATAATTTACTATAGAAAAGGCAATCCCTAGCGTAATTATAATTTGAGACACTAAAAAATTATTTTTTGCAAAATTTACTATAGAAAAGGCAATCCCTGGCGTAATTAAAATTTGCGACACTAAACAATTATTTTTTGAATAATTTACTATAGAAAAGCAATCCCTGGCGTAATTAAAATTTGCGACAGAAAAAAATTATTTTTTGAATAATTTACTATAGAAAAGGCAATCCCTGGCGTAATTAAAATTTGCGACAGTAAAAAATTATTTTTTGAATAATTTACTATACAAAAGGCAATCCCTGGCGTAATTAAAATTTGCAACAGTAAAAAATTATTTTTTGAATAATTTACTATAGAAAAGGCAATCCCTGGCGTAATTATAATTTGCGACAGTAAAAAATGAATTTTTGAATAATTTACTATAGAAAAGGCAATCCCTGGCGTAATTAAAATTTGCGACAATAAACAATTATTTTTTGCAAAATTTACTATAGAAAAGGCAATCCCTGGCGTAATTAAAATTTGAGACACTAAACAATTATTTTTTGCAAAATTTACTATAGAAAAGGCAATCCCTGGCGTAATTAAAATTTGCGACACTAAACAATTATTTTTTGAATAATTTACTATAGAAAAGGCAATCCCTGGCGTTATTAAAATTTGCGACAGAAAAAAATTATTTTTTGAATAATTTACTATAGAAAAGGCAATCCCTGGCGTAATTATAATTTGCGACAGTAAAAAATGAATTTTTGAATAATTTACTATAGAAAAGGCAATCCCTGGCGTAACTAAAATTTGCGACAGTAAAAAATGAATTTTTGAATAATTTACTATAGAAAAGGCAATCCCTAGCGTAATTATAATTTGAGACACTAAAAAATTATTTTTTGCAAAATTTACTATAGAAAAGGCAATCCCTGGCGTAATTAAAATTTGCGACACTAAACAATTATTTTTTGAATAATTTACTATAGAAAAGCAATCCCTGGCGTAATTAAAATTTGCGACAGAAAAAAATTATTTTTTGAATAATTTACTATAGAAAAGGCAATCCCTGGCGTAATTAAAATTTGCGACAGTAAAAAATTATTTTTTGAATAATTTACTATACAAAAGGCAATCCCTGGCGTAATTAAAATTTGCAACAGTAAAAAATTATTTTTTGAATAATTTACTATAGAAAAGGCAATCCCTGGCGTAATTATAATTTGCGACAGTAAAAAATGAATTTTTGAATAATTTACTATAGAAAAGGCAATCCCTGGCGTAACTAAAATTTGCGACAGTAAAAAATGAATTTTTGAATAATTTACTATAGAAAAGGCAATCCCTAGCGTAATTATAATTTGAGACACTAAAAAATTATTTTTTGCAAAATTTACTATAGAAAAGGCAATCCCTGGCGTAATTAAAATTTGCGACACTAAACAATTATTTTTTGAATAATTTACTATAGAAAAGCAATCCCTGGCGTAATTAAAATTTGCGACAGAAAAAAATTATTTTTTGAATAATTTACTATAGAAAAGGCAATCCCTGGCGTAATTAAAATTTGCAACAGTAAAAAATTATTTTTTGAATAATTTACTATAGAAAAGGCAATCCCTGGCGTAATTATAATTTGCGACAGTAAAAAATGAATTTTTGAATAATTTACTATAGAAAAGGCAATCCCTGGCGTAACTAAAATTTGCGACAGTAAAAAATGAATTTTTGAATAATTTACTATAGAAAAGGCAATCCCTAGCGTAGTTATAATTTGAGACACTAAAAAAATATTTTTTGCAAAATTTACTATAGAAAAGGCAATCCCTGGCGTAATTAAAATTTGCGACACTAAACAATTATTTTTTGAATAATTTACTATAGAAAAGGCAATCCCTGGCGTAATTAAAATTTGAGACACTAAACAATTATTTTTTGCAAAATTTACTATAGAAAAGGCAATCCCTGGCGTAATTAAAATTTGCGACACTAAACAATTATTTTTTGAATAATTTACTATAGAAAAGGCAATCCCTGCGTAATTAAAATTTGCGACAGAAAAAAATTATTTTTTGAATAATTTACTATAGAAAAGGCAATCCCTGGCGTAATTATAATTTGCGACAGTAAAAAATGAATTTTGAATAATTTACTATAGAAAAGGCAATCCCTGGCGTAACTAAAATTTGCGACAGTAAAAAATGAATTTTTGAATAATTTACTATAGAAAAGGCAATCCCTAGCGTAATTATAATTTGAGACACTAAAAAATTATTTTTTGCAAAATTTACTATAGAAAAGGCAATCCCTGGCGTAATTAAAATTTGCGACACTAAACAATTATTTTTTGAATAATTTACTATAGAAAGCAATCCCTGGCGTAATTAAAATTTGCGACAGAAAAAAAATATTTTTTGAATAATTTACTATAGAAAAGGCAATCCCTGGCGTAATTAAAATTTGCGACAATAAAAAATTATTTTTTGAATAATTTACTATACAAAAGGCAATCCCTGGCGTAATTAAAATTTGCAACAGTAAAAAATTATTTTTTGAATAATTTACTATAGAAAAGGCAATCCCTGGCGTAATTATAATTTGCGACAGTAAAAAATGAATTTTTGAATAATTTACTATAGAAAAGGCAATCCCTGGCGTAACTAAAATTTGCGACAGTAAAAAATGAATTTTTGAATAATTTACTATAGAAAAGGCAATCCCTAGCGTAATTATAATTTGAGACACTAAAAAATTATTTTTTGCAAAATTTACTATAGAAAAGGCAATCCCTGGCGTAATTAAAATTTGCGACACTAAACAATTATTTTTTGAATAATTTACTATAGAAAAGGCAATCCCTGGCGTAATTAAAAATTTGCGACAGAAAAAAATTATTTTTTGAATAATTTACTATAGAAAAGGCAATCCCTGGCGTAATTATAATTTGCGACAGTAAAAAATTATTTTTTGAATAATTTACTATACAAAAGGCAATCCCTGGCGTAATTAAAATTTGCGACAGAAAAAAATTATTTTTTGAATAATTTACTATAGAAAAGGCAATCCCTGGCGTAATTAAAATTTGCAACAGTAAAAAATTATTTTTTGAATAATTTACTATACAAAAGGCAAACCCTGGCGTAATTAAAATTTGCAACAGTAAAAAATTATTTTTTGAATAATTTACTATAGAAAAGGCAATCCCTGGCGTAATTAAAATTTGAGACAGTAAAAAATTATTTTTTGAATAATTTACTATAGAAAAGGCAATCCCTGGCGTAATTAAAATTTGAGACAGTAAAAAATTAATTTTTGTAAAATTTACTATAGAAAAGGCAATCCCTGGCGTAATTATAATTTGATAAACTAAACAATTATTTTTTGCAAAATTTACTATAGAAAAGGCAATCCCTGGCGTAATTAAAATTTGAGACACTAAACAATTATTTTTTGCAAAATTTACTATAGAAAAGGCAATCCCTGGCGTAACTAAAATTTGCGACAGTAAAAAATTATTTTTTGAATAATTTACTATACAAAAGGCAATCCCTGGCGTAATTAAAATTTGCGACAGAAAAAAATTATTTTTTGAATAATTTACTATAGAAAAGGCAATCCCTGGCGTAATTAAAATTTGCAACAGTAAAAAATTATTTTTGAATAATTTACTATACAAAAGGCAAACCCTGGCGTAATTAAAATTTGCAACAGTAAAAAATTATTTTTTGAATAATTTACTATAGAAAAGGCAATCCCTGGCGTAATTAAAATTTGAGACAGTAAAAAATTATTTTTTGAATAATTTACTATAGAAAAGGCAATCCCTGGCGTAATTAAAATTTGAGACAGTAAAAAATTAATTTTTGCAAAATTTACTATAGAAAAGGCAATCCCTGGCGTAATTATAATTTGAGAAACTAAACAATTATTTTTTGCAAAATTTACTATAGAAAAGGCAATCCCTGGCGTTAAAATTTGCAACAGTAAAAAATTATTTTTTGAATAATTTACTATAGAAAAGGCAATCCCTGGCTTAATTATAATTTGCGACAGTAAAAAATGAATTTTTGAATAATTTACTATAGAAAAGGCAATCCCTGGCGTAACTAAAATTTGCGACAGTAAAAAATGAATTTTTGAATAATTTACTATAGAAAAGGCAATCCCTAGCGTAATTATAATTTGAGACACTAAAAAATTATTTTTTGCAAAATTTACTATAGAAAAGGCAATCCCTGGCGTAATTAAAATTTGCGACACTAAACAATTATTTTTTGAATAATTTACTATAGAAAAGCAATCCCTGGCGTAATTAAAATTTGCGACAGAAAAAAATTATTTTTTGAATAATTTACTATAGAAAAGGCAATCCCTGGCGTAATTAAAATTTGCGACAGTAAAAAATTATTTTTTGAATAATTTACTATACAAAAGGCAATCCCTGGCGTAATTAAAATTTGCAACAGTAAAAAATTATTTTTTGAATAATTTACTATAGAAAAGGCAATCCTGGCGTAATTATAATTTGCGACAGTAAAAAATGAATTTTTGAATAATTTACTATAGAAAAGGCAATCCCTGGCGTAACTAAAATTTGCGACAGTAATAAATGAATTTTTGAATAATTTACTATAGAAAAGGCAATCCCTAGCGTAATTATAATTTGAGACACTAAAAAATTATTTTTTTCAAAATTTACTATAGAAAAGGCAATCCCTGGCGTAATTAAAATTTGCGACACTAAACAATTATTTTTTGAATAATTTACTATAGAAAAGGCAATCCCTGGCGTAATTAAAATTTGAGACACTAAACAATTATTTTTTGCAAAATTTACTATAGAAAAGGCAATCCCTGGCGTAATTAAAATTTGCGACACTAAACAATTATTTTTTGAATAATTTACTATAGAAAAGGCAATCCCTGGCGTAATTAAAATTTGCGACAGAAAAAAATTATTTTTTGAATAATTTACTACAGAAAAGGCAATCCCTGGCGTAATTATAATTTGCGACAGTAAAAAAATGAATTTTTGAATAATTTACTATAGAAAAGGCAATCCCTGGCGTAACTAAAATTTGCGACAGTAAAAAATGAATTTTTGAATAATTTACTATAGAAAAAGGCAATCCCTAGCGTAATTATAATTTGAGACACTAAAAAATTATTTTTTGCAAAATTTACTATAGAAAAGGCAATCCCTGGCGTAATTAAAATTTGCGACACTAAACAATTATTTTTTGAATAATTTACTATAGAAAAGCAATCCCTGGCGTAATTAAAATTTGCGACAGAAAAAAATTATTTTTTGAATAATTTACTATAGAAAAGGCAATCCCTGGCGTAATTAAAATTTGCGACAGTAAAAAATTATTTTTTGAATAATTTACTATACAAAAGGCAATCCCTGGCGTAATTAAAATTTGCAACAGTAAAAAATTATTTTTTGAATAATTTACTATAGAAAAGGCAATCCCTGGCGTAATTATAATTTGCGACAGTAAAAAATGAATTTTTGAATAATTTACTATAGAAAAGGCAATCCCTGGCGTAACTAAAATTTGCGACAGTAAAAAATGAATTTTTGAATAATTTACTATAGAAAAGGCAATCCCTAGCGTAATTATAATTTGAGACACTAAAAAATTATTTTTTGCAAAATTTACTATAGAAAAGGCAATCCCTGGCGTAATTAAAATTTGCGACACTAAACAATTATTTTTTGAATAATTTACTATAGAAAAGCAATCCCTGGCGTAATTAAAATTTGCGACAGAAAAAAATTATTTTTTGAATAATTTACTATAGAAAAGGCAATCCCTGGCGTAATTAAAATTTGCAACAGTAAAAAATTATTTTTTGAATAATTTACTATAGAAAAGGCAATCCCTGGCGTAATTATAATTTGCGACAGTAAAAAATGAATTTTTGAATAATTTACTATAGAAAAGGCAATCCCTGGCGTAACTAAAATTTGCGACAGTAAAAAATGAATTTTTGAATAATTTACTATAGAAAAGGCAATCCCTAGCGTAATTATAATTTGAGACACTAAAAAATTATTTTTTGCAAAATTTACTATAGAAAAGGCAATCCCTGGCGTAATTAAAATTTGCGACACTAAACAATTATTTTTTGAATAATTTACTATAGAAAAGGCAATCCCTGGCGTAATTAAAATTTGCGACAAAAAAAAAATTATTTTTTGAATAATTTACTATAGAAAAGGCAATCCCTGGCGTAATTATAATTTGCGACAGTAAAAAATTATTTTTTGAATAATTTACTATACAAAAGGCAATCCCTGGCGTAATTAAAATTTGCGACAGAAAAAAATTATTTTTTGAATAATTTACTATAGAAAAGGCAATCCCTGGCGTAATTAAAATTTGCAACAGTAAAAAATTATTTTTTGAATAATTTACTATACAAAAGGCAAACCCTGGCGTAATTAAAATTTGCAACAGTAAAAAATTATTTTTTGAATAATTTACTATAGAAAAGGCAATCCCTGGCGTAATTAAAATTTGAGACAGTAAAAAATTATTTTTTGAATAATTGACTATAGAAAAGGCAATCCCTGGCGTAATTAAAATTTGAGACAGTAAAAAAATTAATTTTTGTAAAATTTACTATAGAAAAGGCAATCCCTGGCGTAATTATAATTTGATAAACTAAACAATTATTTTTTGCAAAATTTACTATAGAAAAGGCAATCCCTGGCGTAATTAAAATTTGAGACACTAAACAATTATTTTTTGCAAAATTTACTATAGAAAAGGCAATCCCTGGCGTAACTAAAATTTGCGACAGTAAAAAATTATTTTTGAATAATTTACTATACAAAAGGCAATCCCTGGCGTAATTAAAATTTGCGACAGAAAAAAATTATTTTTTGAATAATTTACTATAGAAAAGGCAATCCCTGGCGTAATTAAAATTTGCAACAGTAAAAAATTATTTTTTGAATAATTTACTATACAAAAGGCAAACCCTGGCGTAATTAAAATTTGCAACAGTAAAAAATTATTTTTTGAATAATTTACTATAGAAAAGGCAATCCCTGGCGTAATTAAAATTTGAGACAGTAAAAATTATTTTTTGAATAATTTACTATAGAAAAGGCAATCCCTGGCGTAATTAAAATTTGAGACAGTAAAAAATTAATTTTTGCAAAATTTACTATAGAAAAGGCAATCCCTGGCGTAATTATAATTTGAGAAACTAAACAATTATTTTTTGCAAAATTTACTATAGAAAAGGCAATCCTGGCGTAATTAAAATTTGAGACACTAAACAATTATTTTTTGCAAAATTTACTATAGAAAAGGCAATCCCTGGCGTAATTAAAATTTGCGACACTAAACAATTATTTTTTGAATAATTTACTATAGAAAAGGCAATCCCTGGCGTAATTAAAATTTGCGACAGAAAAAAAATATTTTTTGAATAATTTACTATAGAAAAGGCAATCCCTGGCGTAATTATAATTTGCGACAGTAAAAAATGAATTTTTGAATAATTTACTATAGAAAAGGCAATCCTGGCGTAACTAAAATTTGCGACAGTAAAAAATGAATTTTTGAATAATTTACTATAGAAAAGGCAATCCCTAGCGTAATTATAATTTGAGACACTAAAAAATTATTTTTTGCAAAATTTACTATAGAAAAGGCAATCCCTGGCGTAATTAAAATTTGCGACACTAAACAATTATTTTTTGAATAATTTACTATAGAAAAGCAATCCCTGGCGTAATTAAAATTTGCGACAGAAAAAAATTATTTTTTGAATAATTTACTATAGAAAAGGCAATCCCTGGCGTAATTAAAATTTGCAACAGTAAAAAATTATTTTTTGAATAATTTACTATAGAAAAGGCAATCCCTGGCGTAATTATAATTTGCGACAGTAAAAAATGAATTTTTGAATAATTTACTATAGAAAAGGCAATCCCTGGCGTAACTAAAATTTGCGACAGTAAAAAATGAATTTTTGAATAATTTACTATAGAAAAGGCAATCCCTAGCGTAGTTATAATTTGAGACACTAAAAAATTATTTTTTGCAAAATTTACTATAGAAAAGGCAATCCCTGGCGTAATTAAAATTTGCGACACTAAACAATTATTTTTTGAATAATTTACTATAGAAAAGGCAATCCCTGGCGTAATTAAAATTTGAGACATTAAACAATTATTTTTTGCAAAATTTACTATAGAAAAGGCAATCCCTGGCGTAATTAAAATTTGCGACACTAAACAATTATTTTTTGAATAATTTACTATAGAAAAGGCAATCCCTGGCGTAATTAAAATTTGCGACAGAAAAAAAATTATTTTTTGAATAATTTACTATAGAAAAGGCAATCCCTGGCGTAATTATAATTTGCGACAGTAAAAAATGAATTTTTGAATAATTTACTATAGAAAAGGCAATCCCTGGCGTAACTAAAATTTGCGACAGTAAAAAATGAATTTTTGAATAATTTACTATAGAAAAGGCAATCCCTGGCGTAATTAAAATTTGCGACACTAAACAATTATTTTTTGAATAATTTACTATAGAAAAGCAATCCCTGGCGTAATTAAAATTTGCGACAGAAAAAAAATATTTTTTGAATAATTTACTATAGAAAAGGCAATCCCTGGCGTAATTAAAATTTGCGACAGTAAAAAATTATTTTTTGAATAATTTACTATACAAAAGGCAATCCCTGGCGTAATTAAAATTTGCAACAGTAAAAAATTATTTTTTGAATAATTTACTATAGAAAAGGCAATCCCTGGCGTAATTAAAATTTGCGACACTAAACAATTATTTTTTGAATAATTTACTATAGAAAAGGCAATCCCTGGCGTAATTATAATTTGCGACAGTAAAAAATGAATTTTTGAATAATTTACTATAGAAAAGGCAATCCCTGGCGTAACTAAAATTTGCGACAGTAAAAAATGAATTTTTGAATAATTTACTATAGAAAAGGCAATCCCTAGCGTAATTATAATTTGAGACACTAAAAAATTATTTTTTGCAAAATTTACTATAGAAAAGGCAATCCCTGGCGTAATTAAAATTTGCGACACTAAACAATTATTTTTTGAATAATTTACTATAGAAAAGCAATCCCTGGCGTAATTAAAATTTGCGACAGAAAAAAAATATTTTTTGAATAATTTACTATAGAAAAGGCAATCCCTGGCGTAATTAAAATTTGCGACAGTAAAAAATTATTTTTTGAATAATTTACTATACAAAAGGCAATCCCTGGCGTAATTAAAATTTGCAACAGTAAAAAATTATTTTTTGAATAATTTACTATAGAAAAGGCAATCCCTGGCGTAATCATAATTTGCGACAGTAAAAAATGAATTTTTGAATAATTTACTATAGAAAAGGCAATCCCTGGCGTAACTAAAATTTGCGACAGTAAAAAATGAATTTTTGAATAATTTACTATAGAAAAGGCAATCCCTAGCGTAATTATAATTTGAGACACTAAAAAATTATTTTTTGCAAAATTTACTATAGAAAAGGCAATCCCTGGCGTAATTAAAATTTGCGACACTAAACAATTATTTTTTGAATAATTTACTATAGAAAAGGCAATCCCTGGCGTAATTAAAATTTGAGACACTAAACAATTATTTTTTGCAAAATTTACTATAGAAAAGGCAATCCCTGGCGTAATTAAAATTTGCGACACTAAACAATTATTTTTTGAATAATTTACTATACAAAAGGCAATCCCTGGCGTAATTAAAATTTGCGACAGAAAAAAATTATTTTTTGAATAATTTACTATAGAAAAGGCAATCCCTGGCGTAATTAAAATTTGCAACAGTAAAAAATTATTTTTTGAATAATTTACTATACAAAAGGCAAACCCTGGCGTAATTAAAATTTGCAACAGTAAAAAATTATTTTTTGAATAATTTACTATAGAAAAGGCAATCCCTGGCGTAATTAAAATTTGAGACAGTAAAAAATTATTTTTTGAATAATTTACTATAGAAAAGGCAATCCCTGGCGTAATTAAAATTTGAGACAGTAAAAAATTAATTTTTGCAAAATTTACTATAGAAAAGGCAATCCCTGGCGTAATTATAATTTGAGAAACTAAACAATTATTTTTTGCAAAATTTACTATAGAAAAGGCAATCCCTGGCGTAATTAAAATTTGAGACACTAAACAATTATTTTTGCAAAATTTACTATAGAAAAGGCAATCCCTGGCGTAATTAAAATTTGCGACACTAAACAATTATTTTTTGAATAATTTACTATAGAAAAGGCAATCCCTGGCGTAATTAAAATTTGCGACAGAAAAAAATTATTTTTTGAATAATTTACTATAGAAAAGGCAATCCCTGGCGTAATTATAATTTGCGACAGTAAAAAATGAATTTTTGAATAATTTACTATAGAAAAGGCAATCCCTGGCGTAACTAAAATTTGCGACAGTAAAAAATGAATTTTTGAATAATTTACTATAGAAAAGGCAATCCCTAGCGTAATTATAATTTGAGACACTAAAAAATTATTTTTGCAAAATTTACATTAGAAAAGGCAATCCCTGGCGTAATTAAAATTTGCGACACTAAACAGTTATTTTTTGAATAATTTACTATAGAAAAGCAATCCCTGGCGTAATTAAAATTTGCGACAGAAAAAAATTATTTTTTGAATAATTTACTATAGAAAAGGCAATCCCTGGCGTAATTAAAATTTGCAACAGTAAAAAATTATTTTTTGAATAATTTACTATAGAAAAGGCAATCCCTGGCTTAATTATAATTTGCGACAGTAAAAAATGAATTTTTGAATAATTTACTATAGAAAAGGCAATCCCTGGCGTAACTAAAATTTGCGACAGTAAAAAATGAATTTTTGAATAATTTACTATAGAAAAGGCAATCCCTAGCGTAATTATAATTTGAGACACTAAAAAATTATTTTTTGCAAAATTTACTATAGAAAAGGCAATCCCTGGCGTAATTAAAATTTGCGACACTAAACAATTATTTTTTGAATAATTTACTATAGAAAAGCAATCCCTGGCGTAATTAAAATTTGCGACAGAAAAAAATTATTTTTTGAATAATTTACTATAGAAAAGGCAATCCCTGGCGTAATTAAAATTTGCGACAGTAAAAAATTATTTTTTGAATAATTTACTATACAAAAGGCAATCCCTGGCGTAATTAAAATTTGCAACAGTAAAAAATTATTTTTTGAATAATTTACTATAGAAAAGGCAATCCCTGGCGTAATTATAATTTGCGACAGTAAAAAATGAATTTTTGAATAATTTACTATAGAAAAGGCAATCCCTGGCGTAACTAAAATTTGCGACAGTAAAAAATGAATTTTTGAATAATTTACTATAGAAAAGGCAATCCCTAGCGTAATTATAATTTGAGACACTAAAAAATTATTTTTTGCAAAATTTACTATAGAAAAGGCAATCCCTGGCGTAATTAAAATTTGCGACACTAAACAATTATTTTTTGAATAATTTACTATAGAAAAGGCAATCCCTGGCGTAATTAAAATTTGAGACACTAAACAATTATTTTTTGCAAAATTTACTATAGAAAAGGCAATCACTGGCGTAATTAAAATTTGCGACACTAAACAATTATTTTTTGAATAATTTACTATAGAAAAGGCAATCCCTGGCGTAATTAAAATTTGCGACAGAAAAAAATTATTTTTTGAATAATTTACTATAGAAAAGGCAATCCCTGGCGTAATTATAATTTGCGACAGTAAAAAATGAATTTTTGAATAATTTACTATAGAAAAGGCAATCCCTGGCGTAACTAAAATTTGCGACAGTAAAAAATGAAATTTTGAATAATTTACTATAGAAAAGGCAATCCCTAGCGTAATTATAATTTGAGACACTAAAAAATTATTTTTTGCAAAATTTACTATAGAAAAGGCAATCCCTGGCGTAATTAAAATTTGCGACACTAAACAATTATTTTTTGAATAATTTACTATACAAAAGGCAATCCCTGGCGTAATTAAAATTTGCAACAGTAAAAAATTATTTTTTGAATAATTTACTATAGAAAAGGCAATCCCTGGCGTAATTATAATTTGCGACAGTAAAAAATGAATTTTTGAATAATTTACTATAGAAAAGGCAATCCCTGGCGTAACTAAAATTTGCGACAGTAAAAAATGAATTTTTGAATAATTTACTATAGAAAAGGCAATCCCTAGCGTAATTATAATTTGAGACACTAAAAAATTATTTTTTGCAAAATTTACTATAGAAAAGGCAATCCCTGGCGTAATTAAAATTTGCGACACTAAACAATTATTTTTTGAATAATTTACTATAGAAAAGCAATCCCTGGCGTAATTAAAATTTGCGACAGAAAAAAATTATTTTTTGAATAATTTACTATAGAAAAGGCAATCCCTGGCGTAATTAAAATTTGCAACAGTAAAAAATTATTTTTTGAATAATTTACTATAGAAAAGGCAATCCCTGGCGTAATTATAATTTGCGACAGTAAAAAATGAATTTTTGAATAATTTACTATAGAAAAGGCAATCCCTGGCGTAACTAAAATTTGCGACAGTAAAAAATGAATTTTTGAATAATTTACTATAGAAAAGGCAATCCCTAGCGTAATTATAATTTGAGACACTAAAAAATTATTTTTTGCAAAATTTACTATAGAAAAGGCAATCCCTGGCGTAATTAAAATTTGCGACACTAAACAATTATTTTTTGAATAATTTACTATAGAAAAGGCAATCCCTGGCGTAATTAAAATTTGCGACAGAAAAAAATTATTTTTTGAATAATTTACTATAGAAAAGGCAATCCCTGGCGTAATTATAATTTGCGACAGTAAAAAATTATTTTTTGAATAATTTACTATACAAAAGGCAATCCCTGGCGTAATTAAAATTTGCGACAGAAAAAAATTATTTTTTGAATAATTTACTATAGAAAAGGCAATCCCTGGCGTAATTAAAATTTGCAACAGTAAAAAATTATTTTTTGAATAATTTACTATACAAAAGGCAAACCCTGGCGTAATTAAAATTTGCAACAGTAAAAAATTATTTTTTGAATAATTTACTATAGAAAAGGCAATCCCTGGCGTAATTAAAATTTGAGACAGTAAAAAATTATTTTTTGAATAATTTACTATAGAAAAGGCAATCCCTGGCGTAATTAAAATTTGAGACAGTAAAAAATTAATTTTTGCAAAATTTACTATAGAAAAGGCAATCCCTGGCGTAATTATAATTTGATAAACTAAACAATTATTTTTTGCAAAATTTACTATAGAAAAGGCAATCCCTGGCGTAATTAAAATTTGAGACACTAAACAATTATTTTTTGCAAAATTTACTATAGAAAAGGCAATCCCTGGCGTAATTAAAATTTGCGACACTAAACAATTATTTTTTGAATAATTTACTATAGAAAAGGCAATCCCTGGCGTAATTAAAATTTGCGACAGAAAAAAATTATTTTTTGAATAATTTACTATAGAAAAGGCAATCCCTGGCGTAATTATAATTTGCGACAGTAAAAAATGAATTTTTGAATAATTTACTATAGAAAAGGCAATCCCTGGCGTAACTAAAATTTGCGACAGTAAAAAATGAATTTTTGAATAATTTACTATAGAAAAGGCAATCCCTGGCGTAATTAAAATTTGCGACAGAAAAAAATTATTTTTTGAATAATTTACTATAGAAAAGGCAATCCCTGGCGTAATTATAATTTGCGACAGTAAAAAATTATTTTTTGAATAATTTACTATACAAAAGGCAATCCCTGGCGTAATTAAAATTTGCGACAGAAAAAAATTATTTTTTGAATAATTTACTATAGAAAAGGCAATCCCTGGCGTAATTAAAATTTGCAACAGTAAAAAATTATTTTTTGAATAATTTACTATACAAAAGGCAAACCCTGGCGTAATTAAAATTTGCAACAGTAAAAAATTATTTTTTGAATAATTTACTATAGAAAAGGCAATCCCTGGCGTAATTAAAATTTGAGACAGTAAAAAATTATTTTTTGAATAATTTACTATAGAAAAGGCAATCCCTGGCGTAATTAAAATTTGAGACAGTAAAAAATTAATTTTTGCAAAATTTACTATAGAAAAGGCAATCCCTGGCGTAATTATAATTTGAGAAACTAAACAATTATTTTTTGCAAAATTTACTATAGAAAAGGCAATCCCTGGCGTAATTAAAATTTGAGACACTAAACAATTATTTTTTGCAAAATTTACTATAGAAAAGGCAATCCCTGGCGTAATTAAAATTTGCGACACTAAACAATTATTTTTTGAATAATTTACTATAGAAAAGGCAATCCCTGGCGTAATTAAAATTTGCGACAGAAAAAAATTATTTTTTGAATAATTTACTATAGAAAAGGCAATCCCTGGCGTAATTATAATTTGCGACAGTAAAAAATGAATTTTTGAATAATTTACTATAGAAAAGGCAATCCCTGGCGTAACTAAAATTTGCGACAGTAAAAAATGAATTTTTGAATAATTTACTATAGAAAAGGCAATCCCTGGCGTAATTAAAATTTGAGACACTAAACAATTATTTTTTGCAAAATTTACTATAGAAAAGGCAATCCCTGGCGTAATTAAAATTTGCGACACTAAACAATTATTTTTTGAATAATTTACTATAGAAAAGGCAATCCCTGGCGTAATTAAAATTTGCGACAGAAAAAAATTATTTTTTGAATAATTTACTATAGAAAAGGCAATCCCTGGCGTAATTATAATTTGCGACAGTAAAAAATGAATTTTTGAATAATTTACTATAGAAAAGGCAATCCCTGGCGTAATTAAAATTTGCAACAGTAAAAAATTATTTTTTGAATAATTTACTATACAAAAGGCAATCCCTGGCGTAATTAAAATTTGCAACAGTAAAAAATGAATTTTTGAATAATTTACTATAGAAAAGGCAATCCCTGGCGTAACTAAAATTTGCGACAGTAAAAAATGAATTTTTGAATAATTTACTATAGAAAAGGCAATCCCTAGCGTAATTATAATTTGAGACACTAAAAAATTATTTTTTGCAAAATTTACTATAGAAAAGGCAATCCCTGGCGTAATTAAAATTTGCGACACTAAACAATTATTTTTTGAATAATTTACTATAGAAAAGGCAATCCCTGGCGTAATTAAAATTTGCGACAGAAAAAAATTATTTTTTGAATAATTTACTATAGAAAAGGCAATCCCTGGCGTAATTAAAATTTGCAACAGTAAAAAATTATTTTTTGAATAATTTACTATACAAAAGGCAATCCCTGGCGTAATTAAAATTTGCAACAGTAAAAAATTATTTTTTGAATAATTTACTATAGAAAAGGCAATCCCTGGCGTAATTAAAATTTGAGACAGTAAAAAATTATTTTTTGAATAATTTACTATAGAAAAGGCAATCCCTGGCGTAATTAAAATTTGAGACAGTAAAAAATTAATTTTTGCAAAATTTACTATAGAAAAGGCAATCCCTGGCGTAATTATAATTTGAGAAACTAAACAATTATTTTTTGCAAAATTTACTATAGAAAAGGCAATCCCTGGCGTAATTAAAATTTGAGACACTAAACAATTATTTTTTGCAAAATTTACTATAGAAAAGGCAATCCCTGGCGTAATTAAAATTTGCGACACTAAACAATTATTTTTTGAATAATTTACTATAGAAAAGGCAATCCCTGGCGTAATTAAAATTTGCGACAGTAAAAAATGAATTTTTGAATAATTTACTATAGAAAAGGCAATCCCTGGCGTAATTAAAATTTGCGACACTAAACAATTATTTTTTGAGTAATTTACTATAGAAAAGGCAATCCCTGGCGTAATTAAAATTTGAGACACTAAACAATTATTTTTTGAATAATTTACTATAGAAAAGGCAATCCCTGGCGTAATTATAATTTGCGACAGTAAAAAATGAATTTTTGAATAATTTACTATAGAAAAGGCAATCCCTGGCGTAATTCAAATTTGCGACAGTATAAAATTATTTTTTGAATAATTTACTACAGAAAAGGCAATCCCTGGCGTAATTAAAATTTGAGGCAGTAAAAAATTAATTTTTGCAAAATTTACTATAGAAAAGCAAATCCCTGGCGTAATTATAATTTGAGGCACTAAACAATTATTTTTTGCAAAATTTACTAAAGAAAAGGCAATCCCTGGCGTAATTAAAATTTGCGACACTAAACAATTATTTTTTGCAAAATTTACTATAGAAAAGGCAATCCCTGGCGTAATTAAAATTTGCGACAGTATAAAATTATTTTTTGAATAATTTACTATAGAAAAGGCAATCCCTGGCGTAATTATAATTTGCGACAGTAAAAAATTATTTTTTGCAAAATTTACTATACAAAAGGCAATCCCTGGCGTAATTAAAATTTGCGACAGTATAAAATTATTTTTTGAATAATTTACTATAGAAAAGGCAATCCCTGGCGTAATTAAAATTTGCGACACTAAACAATTATTTTTTGCAAAATTTACTATAGAAAAGGCAATCCCTGGCGTAATTAAAATTTGCGACAGAAAAAAATATTTTTTGAACAATTTACTATAGAAAAGGCAATCCCTGGCGTAATTAAAATTTGCGACAGTAAAAAATGAATTTTTGAATAATTTACTATAGAAAAGGCAATCCCTGGCGTAATTAAAATTTGCGACACTAAACAATTATTTTTTGAATAATTTACTATAGAAAAGGCAATCCCTGGCGTAATTATAATTTGCGACAGTAAAAAATTATTTTTTGAATAATTTACTATACAAAAGGCAATCCCTGGCGTAATTAAAATTTGCGACAGAAAAAAATTATTTTTTGAATAATTTACTATAGAAAAGGCAATCCCTGGCGTAATTAAAATTTGCAACAGTAAAAAATTATTTTTTGAATAATTTACTATACAAAAGGCAAACCCTGGCGTAATTAAAATTTGCAACAGTAAAAAATTATTTTTTGAATAATTTACTATAGAAAAGGCAATCCCTGGCGTAATTAAAATTTGAGACAGTAAAAAATTATTTTTTGAATAATTTACTATAGAAAAGGCAATACCTGGCGTAATTAAAATTTGAGACAGTAAAAAATTAATTTTTGCAAAATTTACTATAGAAAAGGCAATCCCTGGCGTAATTATAATTTGAGAAACTAAACAATTATTTTTTGCAAAATTTACTATAGAAAAGGCAATCCCTGGCGTAATTAAAATTTGAGACACTAAACAATTATTTTTTGCAAAATTTACTATAGAAAAGGCAATCCCTGGCGTAATTAAAATTTGCGACACTAAACAATTATTTTTTGAATAATTTACTATAGAAAAGGCAATCCCTGGCGTAATTAAAATTTGCGACAGAAAAAAATTATTTTTTGAATAATTTACTATAGAAAAGGCAATCCCTGGCGTAATTATAATTTGCGACAGTAAAAAATGAATTTTTGAATAATTTACTATAGAAAAGGCAATCCCTGGCGTAACTAAAATTTGCGACAGTAAAAAATGAATTTTTGAATAATTTACTATAGAAAAGGCAATCCCTAGCGTAATTATAATTTGAGACACTAAAAAATTATTTTTTGCAAAATTTACTATAGAAAAGGCAATCCCTGGCGTAATTAAAATTTGCGACACTAAACAATTATTTTTTGAATAATTTACTATAGAAAAGGCAATCCCTGGCGTAATTAAAATTTGAGAGAGTATAAAATAATTTTTTGAATAATTTACTATAGAAAAGGCAATCCCTGGCGTAATTAAAATTTGAGACAATAAAAAATTATTTTTTGAATAATTTACTATAGAAAAGGCCCCTGGCGTAATTAAAATTTGCAACAGTAAAAAATTATTTTTTGAATAATTTACTATAGAAAAGGCAATCCCTGGCGTAATTATAATTTGCGACAGTAAAAAATGAATTTTTGAATAATTTACTATAGAAAAGGCAATCCCTGGCGTAATTCAAATTTGCGACAGTATAAAATTATTTTTTGAATAATTTACTATAGAAAAGGCAATCCCTGGCGTAATTAAAATTTGAGGCAGTAAAAAATTAATTTTTGCAAAATTTACTATAGAAAAGCAAATCCCTGGCGTAATTATAATTTGAGGCACTAAACAATTATTTTTTGCAAAATTTACTATAGAAAAGGCAATCCCTGGCGTAATTAAAATTTGCGACACTAAACAATTATTTTTTGCAAAATTTACTATAGAAAAGGCAATCCCTGGCGTAATTAAAATTTGAGACACTAAACAATTATTTTTTGCAAAATTTACTATAGAAAAGGCAATCCCTGGCGTAATTAAAATTTGCGACACTAAACAATTATTTTTTGAATAATTTACTATAGAAAAGGCAATCCCTGGCGTAATTAAAATTTGCGACAGTAAAAAATGAATTTTTGAATAATTTACTATAGAAAAGGCAATCCCTGGCGTAATTAAAATTTGCGAAACTAAACAATTATTTTTTGAATAATTTACTATAGAAAAGGCAATCCCTGGCGTAATTAAAATTTGAGACAGTAAAAAATTATTTTTTGAATAATTTACTCTAGAAAAGGCAATCGCTGGCGTAATTAAAATTTGAGACAGTAAAAAATTAATTTTTGCAAAATTTACTATAGAAAAGGCAATCCCTGGCGTAATTATAATTTGAGACACTAAACAATTATTTTTTGCAAAATTTACTATAGAAAAGGCAATCCTGGCGTAGTTAAAATTTGAGACACTAAACAAATATTTTTTGCAAAATTTACTATAGAAAAGGCAATCCCTGGCGTAATTAAAATTTGCGACACTAAATAATTATTTTTTGCAAAATTTACTATACAAAAGGCAATCCCTGGCGTAATTAAAATTTGATACAATAAAAAATTAATTTTTGCAAAATTTACTATAGAAAAGGCAATCCCTGGCGTAATTATAATTTGAGAAACTAAACAATTACTTTTTGCAAAATTTACTATAGAAAAGGCAATCCCTGGCGTAATTAAAATTTGAGACACTAAACAATAATTTTTTGCAAAATTTACTATAGAAAAGGCAATCCCTGGCGTAATTAAAATTTGAGAGAGTATAAAATAATTTTTTGAATAATTTACTATAGAAAAGGCAATCCCTGGCGTAATTAAAATTTGAGACAATAAAAAATTATTTTTTGAATAATTTACTATAGAAAAGGCAATCCCTGGCGTAATTAAAATTTGCAACAGTAAAAAATTATTTTTTGAATAATTTACTATAGAAAAGGCAATCCCTGGCGTAATTATAATTTGCGACAGTAAAAAATGAATTTTTGAATAATTTACTATAGAAAAGGCAATCCCTGGCGTAATTCAAATTTGCGACAGTATAAAATTATTTTTTGAATAATTTACTATAGAAAAGGCAATCCCTGGCGTAATTAAAATTTGAGGCAGTAAAAAATTAATTTTTGCAAAATTTACTATAGAAAAGCAAATCCCTGGCGTAATTATAATTTGAGGCACTAAACAATTATTTTTTGCAAAATTTACTATAGAAAAGGCAATCCCTGGCGTAATTAAAATTTGCGACACTAAACAATTATTTTTGCAAAATTTACTATAGAAAAGGCAATCCCTGGGGTAATTAAAATTTGCGACAGTATAAAATTATTTTTTGAATAATTTACTATAGAAAAGGCAATCCCTGGCGTAATTATAATTTGCGACAGTAAAAAATTATTTTTTGCAAAATTTACTATACAAAAGGCAATCCCTGGCGTAATTAAAATTTGAGACAGTATAAAATTATTTTTTGAATAATTTACTATAGAAAAGGCAATCCCTGGCGTAATTAAAATTTGCGACACTAAACAATTATTTTTTGCAAAATTTACTATAGAAAAGGCAATCCCTGGCGTAATTAAAATTTGCGACAGAAAAAAATATTTTTTGAACAATTTACTATAGAAAAGGCAATCCCTGGCGTAATTAAAATTTGCGACAGTAAAAAATGAATTTTTGAATAATTTACTATAGAAAAGGCAATCCCTGGCGTAATTAAAATTTGCGACACTAAACAATTATTTTTTGAATAATTTTCTATAGAAAAGGCAATCCCTGGCGTAATTATAATTTGCGACAGTAAAAAATTATTTTTTGAATAATTTACTATACAAAAGGCAATCCCTGGCGTAATTATAATTTGCGACAGTAAAAAATTATTTTTTGAATAATTTACTATAGAAAAGGCAATCCCTGGCGTAATTAAAATTTGAGACAGTAAAAAATTATTTTTTGAATAATTTACTATACAAAAGGCAATCCCTGGCGTAATTAAAATTTGCAACAGTAAAAAATTATTTTTTGAATAATTTACTATAGAAAAGGCAATCGCTGGCGTAATTAAAATTTGCGACACTAAACAATTATTTTTCGCAAAATTTACTATAGAAAAGGCAATCCCTGGCGTAATTAAAATTTGCGACAGTAAAAACTGAATTTTTTGAATAATTTACTATAGAAAAGGCAATCCCTGGCGTATTTAAAATTTGCAACAGTAAAAAATTATTTTTTGCAAAATTTACTATAGAAAAGGCAATCCCTGGCGTAATTAAAATTTGCAACACTAAACAATAATTTTTTGCAAAATTTACTATAGAAAAGGCAATCCCTGGCGTAATTAAAATTTGCGACACTAAACAATTAATTTTTGCAAAATTTACTATAGAAAAGGCAATCCCTGGCGTAATTAAAATTTGCGACACTAAACAATTAATTTTTGCAAAATTTACTATAGAAAAGGCAATCCCTGGCGTAATTAAAATTTGCGACACTAAACAATTATTTTTGGCAAAATTTACTATAGAAAAGGCAATCCCTGGCGTAATTAAAATTTGCAACAGTAAACAATTATTTTTTGAATAATTTACTATACAAAAGGCAATCCCTGGCGTAATTAAAATTTGATACAATAAAAAATTAATTTTTGCAAAATTTACTATAGAAAAGGCAATCCCTGGCGTAATTATAATTTGAGAAACTAAACAATTACTTTTTGCAAAATTTTACTATAGAAAAGGCAATCCCTGGCGTAATTAAAATTTGAGACACTAAACAATTATTTTTTGCAAAATTTACTATAGAAAAGGCAATCCCTGGCGTAATTAAAATTTGCGACAGTAAAAATGAATTTTTGAATAATTTACTATAGAAAAGGCAACCCTGGCGTAATTATAATTTGCGACAGTAAAAAATTATTTTTTGAATAATTTACTATAGAAAAGGCAATCCCTGGCGTAATTAAAATTTGAGACACTAAAAAATTATTTTTTGAATAATTTACTATACAAAAGGCAATCCCTGGCGTAATTAAAATTTGCGACAGTAAAAAATTATTTTTTGAATAATTTACTATAGAAAAGGCAATCCCTGGCGTAATTAAAATTTGAGACAGTAAAAAATTATTTTTTGAATAATTTACTATACAAAAGGCAATCCCTGGCGTAATTAAAATTTGCAACAGTAAAAAATTATTTTTTGAATAATTTACTATAGAAAAGGCAATCCCTGGCGTAATTAAAATTTGCGACACTAAACAATTATTTTTTGAATAATTTACTATAGAAAAGGCAATCCCTGGCGTAATTAAAATTTGCGACAGAAAAAATTATTTTTTGAATAATTTACTATAGAAAAGGCAATCCCTGGCGTAATTAAAATTTGCAACAGTAAAAAATTATTTTTTGAATAATTTACTATACAAAAGGCAATCCCTGGCGTAATTAAAATTTGCAACAGTAAAAAATTATTTTTTGAATAATTTACTATAGAAAAGGCAATCCCTGGCGTAATTAAAATTTGAGACAGTAAAAAATGAATTTTTGAATAATTTACTATAGAAAAGGCAATCCCTGGCGTAATTAAAATTTGCAACAGTAAAAAATTATTTTTTGAATAATTTACTATAGAAAAGGCAATCGCTGGCGTAATTAAAATTTGCGACACTAAACAATTATTTTTTGAATAATTTACTATACAAAAGGCAATCCCTGGCTTAATTATAATTTGCGACAGTAAAAAATTATTTTTTGAATAATTTACTATAGAAAAGGCAATCCCTGGCGTAATTAAAATTTGCGACACTAAACAATTAATTTTTTGAATAATTTACTATACAAAAGGCAATCCCTGGCTTAATTATGATTTGCGACAGTAAAAAATTATTTTTTGAATAATTTACTATAGAAAAGGCAATCCCTGGCGTAATTAAAATTTGAGACAGTAAAAAATGAATTTTTGAATAATTTACTATAGAAAAGGCAATCCCTGGCGTAATTAAAATTTGCAACAGTAAAAAATTATTTTTTGAATAATTTACTATAGAAAAGGCAATCCCTGGCGTAATTAAAATTTGCGACACTAAACAATTATTTTTTGAATAATTTACTATACAAAAGGCAATCCCTGGCTTAATTATAATTTGCGACAGTAAAAAATTATTTTTTGAATAATTTACTATAGAAAAGGCAATCCCTGGCGTAATTATAATTTGCGACAGTAAAAAATGAATTTTTGAATAATTTACTATAGAAAAGGCAATCCCTGGCGTATTTAAAATTTGCAACAGTAAAAAATTATTTTTTGCAAAATTTACTATAGAAAAGGCAATCCCTGGCGTAATTAAAATTTGCAACACTAAACAATAATTTTTTGCAAAATTTACTATAGAAAAGGCAATCCCTGGCGTAATTAAAATTTGCGACACTAAACAATTAATTTTTGCAAAATTTACTATAGAAAAGGCAATCCTGGCGTAATTAAAATTTGCGACACTAAACAATTATTTTTGGCAAAATTTACTATAGAAAAGGCAATCCCTGGCGTAATTAAAATTTGCAACAGTAAACAATTATTTTTTGAATAATTTACTATACAAAAGGCAATCCCTGGCGTAATTAAAATTTGATACAATAAAAAATTAATTTTTGCAAAATTTACTATAGAAAAGGCAATCCCTGGCGTAATTATAATTTGAGAAACTAAACAATTACTTTTTGCAAAATTTACTATAGAAAAGGCAATCCCTGGCGTAATTAAAATTTGAGACACTAAACAATTATTTTTTGCAAAATTTACTATAGAAAAGGCAATCCCTGGCGTAATTAAAATTTGCGACAGTAAAAATGAATTTTTGAATAATTTACTATAGAAAAGGCAATCCCTGGCGTAATTATAATTTGCGACAGTAAAAAATTATTTTTTGAATAATTTACTATAGAAAAGGCAATCCCTGGCGTAATTAAAATTTGAGACACTAAAAAATTATTTTTTGAATAATTTACTATACAAAAGGCAATCCCTGGCGTAATTAAAATTTGCGACAGTAAAAAATTATTTTTTGAATAATTTACTATAGAAAAGGCAATCCCTGGCGTAATTAAAATTTGAGACAGTAAAAAATTATTTTTTGAATAATTTACTATACAAAAGGCAATCCCTGGCGTAATTAAAATTTGCAACAGTAAAAAATTATTTTTTGAATAATTTACTATAGAAAAGGCAATCCCTGGCGTAATTAAAATTTGCGACACTAAACAATTATTTTTGAATAATTTACTATAGAAAAGGCAATCCCTGGCGTAATTAAAATTTGCGACAGAAAAAAATTATTTTTTGAATAATTTACTATAGAAAAGGCAATCCCTGGCGTAATTAAAATTTGCAACAGTAAAAAATTATTTTTTGAATAATTTACTATACAAAAGGCAATCCCTGGCGTAATTAAAATTTGCAACAGTAAAAAATTATTTTTTGAATAATTTACTATAGAAAAGGCAATCCCTGGCGTAATTAAAATTTGAGACAGTAAAAAATGAATTTTTGAATAATTTACTATAGAAAAGGCAATCCCTGGCGTAATTAAAATTTGCAACAGTAAAAAATTATTTTTTGAATAATTTACTATAGAAAAGGCAATCGCTGGCGTAATTAAAATTTGCGACACTAAACAATTATTTTTTGAATAATTTACTATACAAAAGGCAATCCCTGGCTTAATTATAATTTGCGACAGTAAAAAATTATTTTTGAATAATTTACTATAGAAAAGGCAATCCCTGGCGTAATTAAAATTTGCGACACTAAACAATTATTTTTTGAATAATTTACTATACAAAAGGCAATCCCTGGCTTAATTATAATTTGCGACAGTAAAAAATTATTTTTTGAATAATTTACTATAGAAAAGGCAATCCCTGGCGTAATTAAAATTTGAGACAGTAAAAAATGAATTTTTGAATAATTTACTATAGAAAAGGCAATCCCTGGCGTAATTAAAATTTGCAACAGTAAAAAATTATTTTTTGAATAATTTACTATAGAAAAGGCAATCCCTGGCGTAATTAAAATTTGCGACACTAAACAATTATTTTTTGAATAATTTACTATACAAAAGGCAATCCCTGGCTTAATTATAATTTGCGACAGTAAAAAATTATTTTTTGAATAATTTACTATAGAAAAGGCAATCCCTGGCGTAATTAAAATTTGCGACAGTAAAAATGAATTTTTGAATAATTTACTATAGAAAAGGCAATCCCTGGCGTAATTATAATTTGCGACAGTAAAAAATGAATTTTTGAATAATTTACTATAGAAAAGGCAATCCCTGGCGTATTAAAATTTGCAACAGTAAAAAATTATTTTTTGCAAAATTTACTATAGAAAAGGCAATCCCTGGCGTAATTAAAATTTGCAACACTAAACAATAATTTTTTGCAAAATTTACTATAGAAAAGGCAATCCCTGGCGTAATTAAAATTTGCGACACTAAACAATTAATTTTTGCAAAATTTACTATAGAAAAGGCAATCCCTGGCGTAATTAAAATTTGCGACACTAAACAATTATTTTTGGCAAAATTTACTATAGAAAAGGCAATCCCTGGCGTAATTAAAATTTGCAACAGTAAACAATTATTTTTTGAATAATTTTACTATACAAAAGGCAATCCCTGGCGTAATTAAAATTTGATACAATAAAAAATTAATTTTTGCAAAATTTACTATAGAAAAGGCAATCCCTGGCGTAATTATAATTTGAGAAACTAAACAATTACTTTTTGCAAAATTTACTATAGAAAAGGCAATCCCTGGCGTAATTAAAATTTGAGACACTAAACAATTATTTTTTGCAAAATTTACTATAGAAAAGGCAATCCCTGGCGTAATTAAAATTTGCGACAGTAAAAATGAATTTTTGAATAATTTACTATAGAAAAGGCAATCCCTGGCGTAATTATAATTTGCGACAGTAAAAATTATTTTTTGAATAATTTACTATAGAAAAGGCAATCCCTGGCGTAATTAAAATTTGAGACACTAAAAAATTATTTTTTGAATAATTTACTATACAAAAGGCAATCCCTGGCGTAATTAAAATTTGCGACAGTAAAAAATTATTTTTTGAATAATTTACTATAGAAAAGGCAATCCCTGGCGTAATTAAAATTTGAGACAGTAAAAAATGAATTTTTGAATAATTTACTATAGAAAAGGCAATCCCTGGCGTAATTAAAATTTGCAACAGTAAAAAATTATTTTTTGAATAATTTACTATAGAAAAGGCAATCCCTGGCGTAATTAAAATTTGCGACAGTAAAAATGAATTTTTGAATAATTTACTATAGAAAAGGCAATCCCTGGCGTAATTATAATTTGCGACAGTAAAAAATTATTTTTTGAATAATTTACTATAGAAAAGGCAATCCCTGGCGTAATTAAAATTTGCAACAGTAAAAAATTATTTTTTGAACAATTTACTATACAAAAGGCAATCCCTGGCGTAATTAAAATTTGCGACAGTAAAAAATGAATTTTTGAATAATTTACTATAGAAAAGGCAATCCCTAGCGTAATTATAATTTGAGACACTAAAAAATTATTTTTTGCAAAATTTACTATAGAAAAGGCAATCCCTGGCGTAATTAAAATTTGCGACACTAAACAATTATTTTTTGAATAATTTACTATAGAAAAGGCAATCCCTGGCGTAATTAAAATTTGCGACAGAAAAAAATTATTTTTTGAATAATTTACTATAGAAAAGGCAATCCCTGGCGTAATTAAATTTGCAACAGTAAAAAATTATTTTTTGAATAATTTACTATACAAAAGGCAATCCCTGGCGTAATTAAAATTTGCAACAGTAAAAAATTATTTTTTGAATAATTTACTATAGAAAAGGCAATCCCTGGCGTAATTAAAATTTGAGACAGTAAAAAATGAATTTTTGAATAATTTACTATAGAAAAGGCAATCCCTGGCGTAATTAAAATTTGCAACAGTAAAAAATTATTTTTTGAATAATTTACTATAGAAAAGGCAATCGCTGGCGTAATTAAAATTTGCGACACTAACAATTATTTTTTGAATAATTTACTATACAAAAGGCAATCCCTGGCTTAATTATAATTTGCGACAGTAAAAAATTATTTTTTGAATAATTTACTATAGAAAAGGCAATCCCTGGCGTAATTAAAATTTGCGACACTAAACAATTATTTTTTGAATAATTTACTATACAAAAGGCAATCCCTGGCTTAATTATAATTTGCGACAGTAAAAAATTATTTTTTGAATAATTTACTATAGAAAAGGCAATCCCTGGCGTAATTAAAATTTGAGACAGTAAAAAATGAATTTTTGAATAATTTACTATAGAAAAGGCAATCCCTGGCGTAATTAAAATTTGCAACAGTAAAAAATTATTTTTTGAATAATTTACTATAGAAAAGGCAATCCCTGGCGTAATTAAAATTTGCGACACTAAACAATTATTTTTTTGAATAATTTACTATACAAAAAGCAATCCCTGGCTTAATTATAATTTGCGACAGTAAAAAATTATTTTTTGAATAATTTACTATAGAAAAGGCAATCCTGGCGTAATTAAAATTTGCGACAGTAAAAATGAATTTTTGAATAATTTACTATAGAAAAGGCAATCCCTGGCGTAATTATAATTTGCGACAGTAAAAAATGAATTTTTGAATAATTTACTATAGAAAAGGCAATCCCTGGCGTATTTAAAATTTGCAACAGTAAAAAATTATTTTTTGCAAAATTTACTATAGAAAAGGCAATCCCTGGCGTAATTAAAATTTGCAACACTAAACAATAATTTTTTGCAAAATTTACTATAGAAAAGGCAATCCCTGGCGTAATTAAAATTTGCGACACTAAACAATTAATTTTGCAAAATTTACTATAGAAAAGGCAATCCCTGGCGTAATTAAAATTTGCGACACTAAACAATTATTTTTGGCAAAATTTACTATAGAAAAGGCAATCCCTGGCGTAATTAAAATTTGCAACAGTAAACAATTATTTTTTGAATAATTTACTATACAAAAGGCAATCCCTGGCGTAATTATAATTTGCGACAGTAAAAAATTATTTTTTGAATAATTTACTATAGAAAAGGCAATCCCTGGCGTAATTAAAATTTGAGACACTAAAAAATTATTTTTTGAATAATTTACTATACAAAAGGCAATCCCTGGCGTAATTAAAATTTGCGACAGTAAAAAATTATTTTTTGAATAATTTACTATAGAAAAGGCAATCCCTGGCGTAATTAAAATTTGAGACAGTAAAAAATGAATTTTTGAATAATTTACTATAGAAAAGGCAATCCCTGGCGTAATTAAAATTTGCAACAGTAAAAAATTATTTTTTGAATAATTTACTATAGAAAAGGCAATCCCTGGCGTAATTAAAATTTGCGACAGTAAAAATGAATTTTTGAATAATTTACTATAGAAAAGGCAATCCCTGGCGTAATTAAAATTTGCAACAGTAAAAAAATTATTTTTTGAATAATTTACTATAGAAAAGGCAATCGCTGGCGTAATTAAAATTTGCGACACTAAACAATTATTTTTTGAATAATTTACTATACAAAAGGCAATCCCTGGCTTAATTATAATTTGCGACAGTAAAAAATTATTTTTTGAATAATTTACTATAGAAAAGGCAATCCCTGGCGTAATTAAAATTTGCGACACTAAACAATTATTTTTTGAATAATTTACTATACAAAAGGCAATCCCTGGCTTAATTATAATTTGCGACAGTAAAAAATTATTTTTTGAATAATTTACTATAGAAAAGGCAATCCCTGGCGTAATTAAAATTTGAGACAGTAAAAAATGAATTTTTGAATAATTTACTATAGAAAAGGCAATCCCTGGCGTAATTAAAATTTGCGACACTAAACAATTATTTTTTGAATAATTTACTATACAAAAGGCAATCCCTGGCTTAATTATAATTTGCGACAGTAAAAAATTATTTTTGAATAATTTACTATAGAAAAGGCAATCCCTGGCGTAATTAAAATTTGAGACAGTAAAAAATGAATTTTTGAATAATTTACTATAGAAAAGGCAATCCCTGGCGTAATTATAATTTGCGACAGTAAAAAATGAATTTTTGAATAATTTACTATAGAAAAGGCAATCCCTGGCGTAATTAAAATTTGCAACAGTAAAAAATTATTTTTTGAATTATTTACTATAGAAAAGGTAAAAAATTATTTTTTGAATAATTTACTATAGAAAAGGCAATCCCTGGCGTAATTATAATTTGCGACAGTAAAAAATTATTTTTTGAATAATTTTCTATAGAAAAGGCAACCCTTGGCGTAATTAAAATTTGCAACACTAAACAATTATTTTTTGCAAAATTTACTATAGAAAAGGCAATCGCTGGCGTAATTAAAATTTGCGACACTAAACAATTATTTTTTGAATAATTTACTATACAAAAGGCAATCCCTGGCTTAATTATAATTTGCGACAGTAAAAAATTATTTTTTGAATAATTTACTATAGAAAAGGCAATCCCTGGCGTAATTAAAATTTGCGACACTAAACAATTATTTTTTGAATAATTTACTATACAAAAGGCAATCCCTGGCTTAATTATAATTTGCGACAGTAAAAAATTATTTTTTGAATAATTTACTATAGAAAAGGCAATCCCTGGCGTAATTAAAATTTGAGACAGTAAAAAATGAATTTTTGAATAATTTACTATAGAAAAGGCAATCCCTGGCGTAATTAAAATTTGCAACAGTAAAAAATTATTTTTTGAATAATTTACTATAGAAAAGGCAATCCCTGGCGTAATTAAAATTTGCGACACTAAACAATTATTTTTTGAATAATTTACTATACAAAAGGCAATCCCTGGCTTAATTATAATTTGCGACAGTAAAAAATTATTTTTTGAATAATTTACTATAGAAAAGGCAATCCCTGGCGTAATTAAAATTTGCGACAGTAAAAATGAATTTTTGAATAATTTACTATAGAAAAGGCAATCCCTGGCGTAATTATAATTTGCGACAGTAAAAAATGAATTTTTGAATAATTTACTATAGAAAAGGCAATCCCTGGCGTATTTAAAATTTGCAACAGTAAAAAATTATTTTTGCAAAATTTACTATAGAAAAGGCAATCCCTGGCGTAATTAAAATTTGCAACACTAAACAATAATTTTTTGCAAAATTTACTATAGAAAAGGCAATCCCTGGCGTAATTAAAATTTGCGACACTAAACAATTAATTTTTGCAAAATTTACTATAGAAAAGGCAATCCCTGGCGTAATTAAAATTTGCGACACTAAACAATTATTTTTGGCAAAATTTACTATAGAAAAGGCAATCCCTGGCGTAATTAAAATTTGCGACAGTAAAAATGAATTTTTGAATAATTTACTATAGAAAAGGCAATCCCTGGCGTAATTATAATTTGCGACAGTAAAAAATTATTTTTTGAATAATTTACTATAGAAAAGGCAATCCCTGGCGTAATTAAAATTTGAGACACTAAAAAATTATTTTTTGAATAATTTACTATACAAAAGGCAATCCCTGGCGTAATTAAAATTTGCGACAGTAAAAAATTATTTTTTGAATAATTTACTATAGAAAAGGCAATCCCTGGCGTAATTAAAATTTGAGACAGTAAAAAATGAATTTTTGAATAATTTACTATAGAAAAGGCAATCCCTGGCGTAATTAAAATTTGCAACAGTAAAAAATTATTTTTTGAATAATTTACTATAGAAAAGGCAATCCCTGGCGTAATTAAAATTTGCGACAGTAAAAATGAATTTTTGAATAATTTACTATAGAAAAGGCAATCCCTGGCGTAATTATAATTTGCGACAGTAAAAAATTATTTTTTGAATAATTTACTATAGAAAAGGCAATCCCTGGCGTAATTAAAATTTGCAACAGTAAAAAATTATTTTTTGAACAATTTACTATACAAAAAGGCAATCCCTGGCGTAATTAAAATTTGCGACAGTAAAAAATGAATTTTTGAATAATTTACTATAGAAAAGGCAATCCCTAGCGTAATTATAATTTGAGACACTAAAAAATTATTTTTTGCAAAATTTACTATAGAAAAGGCAATCCCTGGCGTAATTAAAATTTGCGACACTAAACAATTATTTTTTGAATAATTTACTATAGAAAAGGCAATCCCTGGCGTAATTAAAATTTGCGACAAAAAAAAATTATTTTTTGAATAATTTACTATAGAAAAGGCAATCCCTGGCGTAATTAAAATTTGCAACAGTAAAAAATTATTTTTTGAATAATTTACTATACAAAAGGCAATCCCTGGCGTAATTAAAATTTGCAACAGTAAAAAATTATTTTTTGAATAATTTACTATAGAAAAGGCAATCCTGGCGTAATTAAAATTTGAGACAGTAAAAAATGAATTTTTGAATAATTTACTATAGAAAAGGCAATCCCTGGCGTAATTAAAATTTGCAACAGTAAAAAATTATTTTTTGAATAATTTACTATACAAAAGGCAATCGCTGGCGTAATTAAAATTTGCGACACTAAACAATTATTTTTTGAATAATTTACTATACAAAAGGCAATCCCTGGCTTAATTATAATTTGCGACAGTAAAAAATTATTTTTTGAATAATTTACTATAGAAAAGGCAATCCCTGGCGTAATTAAAATTTGCGACACTAAACAATTATTTTTTGAATAATTTACTATACAAAAGGCAATCCCTGGCTTAATTATAATTTGCGACAGTAAAAAATTATTTTTTGAATAATTTACTATAGAAAAGGCAATCCCTGGCGTAATTAAAATTTGAGACAGTAAAAAATGAATTTTTGAATAATTTACTATAGAAAAGGCAATCCCTGGCGTAATTAAAATTTGCAACAGTAAAAAATTATTTTTTGAATAATTTACTATAGAAAAGGCAATCCCTGGCGTAATTAAAATTTGCGACACTAAACAATTATTTTTGAATAATTTACTATACAAAAGGCAATCCTGGCTTAATTATAATTTGCGACAGTAAAAAATTATTTTTTGAATAATTTACTATAGAAAAGGCAATCCCTGGCGTAATTAAAATTTGCGACAGTAAAAATGAATTTTTGAATAATTTACTATAGAAAAGGCAATCCCTGGCGTAATTATAATTTGCGACAGTAAAAAATGAATTTTTGAATAATTTACTATAGAAAGGCAATCCCTGGCGTATTTAAAATTTGCAACAGTAAAAAATTATTTTTTGCAAAATTTACTATAGAAAAGGCAATCCCTGGCGTAATTAAAATTTGCAACACTAAACAATAATTTTTTGCAAAATTTACTATAGAAAAGGCAATCCCTGGCGTAATTAAAATTTGCGACACTAAACAATTAATTTTTGCAAAATTTACTATAGAAAAGGCAATCCCTGGCGTAATTAAAATTTGCGACACTAAACAATTATTTTTGGCAAAATTTACTATAGAAAAGGCAATCCCTGGCGTAATTAAAATTTGCAACAGTAAACAATTATTTTTTGAATAATTTACTATACAAAAGGCAATCCCTGGCGTAATTATAATTTGCGACAGTAAAAAATTATTTTTTGAATAATTTACTATAGAAAAGGGAATCCCTGGCGTAATTAAAATTTGAGACAGTAAAAAATTATTTTTTGAATAATTTACTATAGAAAAGGCAATCGCTGGCGTAATTAAAATTTGCGACAGTAAAAAATGAATTTTTGAATAATTTACTATAGAAAAGGCAATCCCTGGCGTAATTAAAATTTGCAACAGTAAAAAATTATTTTTTGAATAATTTACTATAGAAAAGGCAATCGCTGGCGTAATTAAAATTTGCGACACTAAACAATTATTTTTTGAATAATTTACTATACAAAAGGCAATCCCTGGCTTAATTATAATTTGCGACAGTAAAAAATTATTTTTTGAATAATTTACTATAGAAAAGGCAATCCCTGGCGTAATTAAAATTTGCGACACTAAACAATTATTTTTTGAATAATTTAATATACAAAAGGCAATCCCTGGCTTAATTATAATTTGCGACAGTAAAAAATTATTTTTTGAATAATTTACTATAGAAAAGGCAATCCCTGGCGTAATTAAAATTTGAGACAGTAAAAAATGAATTTTTGAATAATTTACTATAGAAAAGGCAATCCCTGGCGTAATTAAAATTTGCAACAGTAAAAAATTATTTTTTGAATAATTTACTATAGAAAAGGCAATCCCTGGCGTAATTAAAATTTGCGACACTAAACAATTATTTTTTTGAATAATTTACTATACAAAAGGCAATCCCTGGCTTAATTATAATTTGCGACAGTAAAAAATTATTTTTTGAATAGTTTACTATAGAAAAGGCAATCCCTGGCGTAATTAAAATTTGCGACAGTAAAATGAATTTTTGAATAATTTACTATAGAAAAGGCAATCCCTGGCGTAATTATAATTTGCGACAGTAAAAAATGAATTTTTGAATAATTTACTATAGAAAAGGCAATCCCTGGCGTATTTAAAATTTGCAACAGTAAAAAATTATTTTTTGCAAAATTTACTATAGAAAAGGCAATCCCTGGCGTAATTAAAATTTGCAACACTAAACAATAATTTTTTGCAAAATTTACTATAGAAAAGGCAATCCTGGCGTAATTAAAATTTGCGACACTAAACAATTAATTTTTGCAAAATTTACTATAGAAAAGGCAATCCTGGCGTAATTAAAATTTGCGACACTAAACAATTATTTTTGGCAAAATTTACTATAGAAAAGGCAATCCCTGGCGTAATTAAAATTTGCAACAGTAAACAATTATTTTTTGAATAATTTACTATACAAAAGGCAATCCTGGCGTAATTATAATTTGCGACAGTAAAAAATTATTTTTTGAATAATTTACTATAGAAAAGGGAATCCCTGGCGTAATTAAAATTTGAGACAGTAAAAATTATTTTTTGAATAATTTACTATAGAAAAGGCAATCCCTGGCGTAATTAAAATTTGAGACACTAAACAATTATTTTTTGCAAAATTTACTATAGAAAAGGCAATCCCTGGCGTAATTAAAATTTGCAACACTAAACAATTATTTTTTGCAAAATTTACTATACAAAAGGCAATCCCTGGCGTAATTAAAATTTGCGACAGTATAAAATTATTTTTGAATAATTTACTATAGAAAAGGCAATCCCTGGGCGTAATTAAAATTTGAGACAGTAAAAATGAATTTTTGAATAATTTACTATAGAAAAGGCAATCCCTGGCGTAATTAAAATTTGCGACACTAAACAATTATTTTTTGCAAAATTTACTATACAAAAGGCAATCCCTGGCGTAATTAAAATTTGCGACAGTAAAAAATGTATTTTTGAATAATTTACTATAGAAAAGGCAATCCCCTGGCGTAATTATAATTTGCGACAGTAAAAAATGAATTTTTGAATAATTTACTATACAAAAGGCAATCCCTGGCGTAATTAAAATTTGCAACAGTAAAAAATTATTTTTTGAATAATTTACTATAGAAAAGGTAAAAAATTATTTTTTGAATAATTTACTATAGAAAAGGCAATCCCTGGCGTAATTATAATTTGCGACAGTAAAAAATTATTTTTTGAATAATTTACTATAGAAAAGGCAATCCCTGGCGTAATTAAAATTTGCAACAGTAAAAAATTATTTTTTGAATAATTTACTATACAAAAGGCAATCCCTGGCTTAATTATAATTTGCGACAGTAAAAAATTATTTTTTGAATAATTTACTATAGAAAAGGCAATCCCTGGCGTAATTAAATTTGAGACAGTAAAAAATTATTTTTTGAATAATTTACTATACAAAAGGCAATCCCTGGCGTAATTAAAATTTGCAACAGTAAAAAATTATTTTTTGAATAATTTACTATAGAAAAGGCAATCGCTGGCGTAATTAAAATTTGCGACACTAAACAATAATTTTTCGCAAAATTTACTATAGAAAAGGCAATCCCTGGCGTAATTAAAATTTGCGACAGTAAAAATGAATTTTTGAATAATTTACTATAGAAAAGGCAATCCCTGGCGTAATTAAAATTTGCGACAGTAAAAAATGAATTTTTGAATAATTTAATATAGAAAAGGCAATCCCTGGCGTAATTAAAATTTGCGACAGTAAAAAATGAATTTTTGAATAATTTACTATAGAAAAGGCAATCCCTGGCGTAATTATAATTTGCGACAGTAAAAATGAATTTTTGAATAATTTACTATAGAAAAGGCAATCCCTGGCGTAATTAAAATTTGCAACAGTAAAAAATTAATTTTTTGAATTATTTACTATAGAAAAGGTAAAAAATTATTTTTTTGAATAATTTACTATAGAAAAGGCAATCCCTGGCGTAATATAATTTGCGACAGTAAAAAATTATTTTTTGAATAATTTTCTATAGAAAAGGCAACCCTTGGCGTAATTAAAATTTGCAACACTAAACAATTATTTTTTGCAAAATTTACTATACAAAAGGCAATCCCTGGCGTAATTAAAATTTGCGACAGTAAAAAATTATTTTTTGAATAATTTACTATAAAAAAGGCAATCCCTGGCGTAATTAAAATTTGCGACAGTAAAAAATGAATTTTTGAATAATTTACTATACAAAAGGCAATCCCTGGCGTAATTCTAATTTGCGACAGTAAAAAATTATTTTTTGAATTATTTACTACAGAAAAAGGCAATCCCTGGCGTATTTAAAATTTGTGACAGAAAAAATTATTTTTTTTGCAAAATTTACTATAGAAAAGGCAATCCCTGGCGTAATTATAATTTGCGACACTAAAACAATTATTTTTGCAAAATTTACTATAGAAAAGGCAATCCCTGGCGTAATTAAAATTTGCGACACTAAACAATTAATTTGTGCACAATTTACTATAGAAAAGGCTAATCCCTGGCGTAATTAAAATTTGCGACAGTAAAAAATGAATTTTTGAATAATTTACTATAGAAAAGGCAATCCCTGGCGTATTTAAAATTTGTGACAGAAAAAATTATTTTTTGCAAAATTTACTATAGAAAAGGCAATCCCTGGCGTAATTATAATTTGCGACACTAAACAATTATTTTTTGAATAATTTACTATAGAAAAGGCAATCCTGGCGTAATTAAAATTTGAGACAGTAAAAAATTATTTTTTGCAAAATTTACTATAGAAAAGGCAATCCCTGGCGTAATTATAATTTGCGAAAGTAAAAAATGAATTTTTGAATAATTTACTATAGAAAAGGCAATCCTTGGCGTAATTATAATTTGCGACAGTAAAAAATTATTTTTTGAATAATTTACTATAGAAAAGGCAATCCTTGGCGTAATTAAAATTTGTGACAGAAAAAATTATTTTTTGAATAATTTACTATACAAAAGGCAATCCCTGGCGTAATTATAATTTGCGACAGTAAAAAATTATTTTTTGAATAATATACTATAGAAAAGGCAATCCCTGGCGTAATTATAATTTGCGACAGTAAAAAATTATTTTTTGAATAATATACTATAGAAAAGGCAATCCTGTCGTAATTAAAATTTGAGACAGTAAAAAATTATTTTTTGAATAATTTACTATAGAAAAAGCAATCCCTGGCGTAATTATAATTTGCGACAGTAAAAAATTATTTTTTGAATAATTTACTATACAAAAGGCAATCCCTGGCGTAATTATAATTTGCGACAGTAAAAAATTATTTTTTGCAAAATTTACTATAGAAAAAGCAATCCCTGGCGTAATTATAATTTGCGACAGTAAAAAATTATTTTTTGAATAATTTACTATACAAAAGGCAATCCCTGGCGTAATTATAATTTGCGACAGTAAAAAATTATTTTTTGCAAAATTTACTATACAACAGGCAATCCCTGGCGTAATTAAAATTTGCGACAGTAAAAAATTATTTTTTGAATAATTTACTATACAAAAGGCAATCCCTGGCGTAATTATAATTTGCGACACTAAACAATTATTTTTTGAATAATTTACTATAGAAAAAGGCAATCCTGGCGTAATTAAAATTTGAGACAGTAAAAATTTATTTTTTGCAAAATTTACTATAGAAAAGGCAATCCCTGGCGTATTTAAAATTTGTGACAGAAAAAATTATTTTTTGCAAAATTTACTATAGAAAAGGCAATCCCTGGCGTAATTATAATTTGCGACACTAAACAATTATTTTTTGAATAATTTACTATAGAAAAGGCAATCCCTGGCGTAATTAAAATTTGAGACAGTAAAAAATTATTTTTTGCAAAATTTACTATAGAAAAAGGCAATCCCTGGCGTAATTATAATTTGCGAAAGTAAAAAATGAATTTTTGAATAATTTACTATAGAAAAGGCAATCCTTGGCGTAATTATAATTTGCGACAGTAAAAAATTATTTTTTGAATAATTTACTATAGAAAAGGCAATCCTTGGCGTAATTAAATTTGTGACAGAAAAATTATTTTTTGAATAATTTACTATACAAAAGGCAATCCCTGGCGTAATTATAATTTGCGACAGTAAAAAATTATTTTTTGAATAATATACTATAGAAAAGGCAATCCCTGGCGTAATTATAATTTGCGACAGTAAAAAATTATTTTTTGAATAATATACTATAGAAAAGGCAATCCTGGCGTAATTAAAATTTGAGACAGTAAAAAATTATTTTTTGAATAATTTACTATAGAAAAAGCAATCCCTGGCGTAATTATAATTTGCGACAGTAAAAAATTATTTTTTGAATAATTTACTATACAAAAGGCAATCCCTGGCGTAATTATAATTTGCGACAGTAAAAAAATTATTTTTTGCAAAATTTACTATACAACAGGCAATCCCTGGCGTAATTAAAATTTGCGACAGTAAAAAATTATTTTTTGAATAATTTACTATACAAAAGGCAATCCCTGGCGTAATTAAAATTTGCAACAGTAAAAAATTATTTTTTGAATAATTTACTATAGAAAAGGCAATCCCTGGCGTAATTATAATTTGCGACAGCAAAAAATTATTTTTTGAATAATTTACTATACAAAAGGCAATCCCTGGCGTAATTATAATTTGCGACAGTAAAAAACTATTTTTTGCGAAATTTACTATACAAAAGACAATCCCTGGCGTAATTATAATTTGCGACACTAAACAATTATTTTTTGCAAAATTTACTATACAAAAGGCAATCCCTGGCGCAATTAAAATTTGCGACAGTAATAAATGAATTTTTGAATAATTTACTATAGAAAAGGCAATCCCTGCGTAATTAAAATTTGAGACAGTACAAAATTATTTTTTGAATAATTTACTATAGAAAAGGCAATCCCTGGCGCTAATTAAAATTTGCGACAGTAAAAAATTATTTTTTGAATAATTTACTATAGAAAAGGCAATTCCTGGCGTAATTATAATTTGCGACAGTAAAAAAATTATTTTTTGAATAATATACTATAGAAAAGGCAATCCCTGGCGTAATTAAAATTTGAGACAGTAAAAAATTATTTTTTGAATAATTTACTATAGAAAAAGCAATCCCCTGGCGTAATTATAATTTGCGACAGTAAAAAATGATTTTTTGAATAATTTACTATACAAAAGGCAATCCCTGGCGTAATTATAATTTGCGACAGTAAAAAAGTATTTTTGCAAAATTTACTATACAAAAGGCAATCCTGGCGTAATTAAAATTTGCGACAGTAAAAAATTATTTTTTGAATAATTTACTATACAAAAGGCCATCCCTGGCGTAATTAAAATTTGCAACAGTAAAAAATTATTTTTTGAATAATTTACTATAGAAAAGGCAATCCCTGGCGTAATTATAATTTGCAACACTAAACAATTATTTTTTGAATAATTTACTATAGAAAAGGCAATCCCTGGCGTATTTAAAATTTGCAACAGTAAAAAATTATTTTTGCAAAATTTACTATAGAAAAGGCAATCCCTGGCGTAATTAAAATTTGCAACACTAAACAATAATTTTTTGCAAAATTTACTATAGAAAAGGCAATCCCTGGCGTAATTAAAATTTGCGAAACTAAACAATTAATTTTTTGCAAAATTTACTATAGAAAAGGCAATCCCTGGCGTAATTAAAATTTGCGACACTAAACAATTATTTTTGGCAAAATTTACTATAGAAAAGGCAATCCCTGGCGTAATTAAAATTTGCAACAGTAAACAATTATTTTTTGAATAATTTACTATACAAAAGGCAATCCTGGCGTAATTATAATTTGCGACAGTAAAAAAATTATTTTTTGAATAATTTACTATAGAAAAGGGAATCCCTGGCGTAATTAAAATTTGAGACAGTAAAAAATTATTTTTTGAATAATTTACTATAGAAAAGGCAATCCCTGGCGTAATTAAAATTTGAGACACTAAACAATTATTTTTTGCAAAATTTACTATAGAAAAGGCAATCCCTGGCGTAATTAAAATTTGCAACACTAAACAATTATTTTTTGCAAAATTTACTATACAAAAGGCAATCCCTGGCGTAATTAAAATTTGCGACAGTATAAAATTATTTTTTGAATAATTTACTATAGAAAAGGCAATCCCTGGCGTAATTAAAATTTGAGACAGTAAAAAATGAATTTTTGAATAATTTACTATAGAAAAGGCAATCCCTGGCGTAATTAAAATTTGCGACACTAAACAATTATTTTTTGCAAAATTTACTATACAAAAGGCAATCCCTGGCGTAATTAAAATTTGCGACAGTAAAAAATGTATTTTTGAATAATTTACTATAGAAAAGGCAATCCCCTGGCGTAATTATAATTTGCGACAGTAAAAAATGAATTTTTGAATAATTTACTATACAAAAGGCAATCCCTGGCGTAATTAAAATTTGCAACAGTAAAAAATTATTTTTGAATAATTTTACTATAGAAAAGGTAAAAAATTATTTTTTGAATAATTTACTATAGAAAAGGCAATCCCTGGCGTAATTAAAATTTGCAACAGTAAACAATTATTTTTTGAATAATTACTATACAAAAAGCAATCCCTGGCGTAATTATAATTTGCGACAGTAAAAAATAATTTTTTGAATAATTTACTATAGAAAAGGCAATCCCTGGCGTAATTAAAATTTGAGACAGTAAAAAATTATTTTTTGAATAATTTACTATAGAAAAGGCAATCCCTGGCGTAATTAAAATTTGAGACACTAAACAATTATTTTTTGCAAAATTTACTATAGAAAAGGCAATCCCTGGCGTAATTAAAATTTGCAACACTAAACAATAATTTTTTGCAAAATTTACTATACAAAAGGCAATCCCTGGCGTAATTAAAATTTGCGACAGTATAAAATTATTTTTTGAATAATTTACTATAGAAAAGGCAATCCCTGGCGTAATTAAAATTTGAGACAGTAAAAAATGAATTTTTGAATAATTTACTATAGAAAAGGCAATCCCTGGCGTAATTAAAATTTGCGACACTAAACAATTATTTTTTGCAAAATTTACTATACAAAAGGCAATCCCTGGCGTAATTAAAATTTGCGACAGTAAAAAATGAATTTTTGAATAATTTACTATAGAAAAGGCAAACCCTGGCGTAATTATAATTTGCGACAGTAAAAAATGAATTTTTGAATAATTTACAATAGAAAAGGCAATCCCTGGCGTAATTAAAATTTGCGACAGTAAAAAATGAATTTTTGAATAATTTACTATAGAAAAGGCAATCCCTGGCGTAATTAAAATTTGCGACAGTAAAAAATGAATTTTTGAATAATTTACTATAGAAAAGGCAATCCCTGGCGTAATTATAATTTGCGACAGTAAAAAATGAATTTTTGAATAATTTACTATACAAAAGGCAATCCCTGGCGTAATTAAAATTTGCAACAGTAAAAAATTATTTTTTGAATAATTTACTATAGAAAAGGTAAAAAATTATTTTTTGAATAATTTACTATAGAAAAGGCAATCCCTGGCGTAATTATAATTTGCGACAGTAAAAAATTATTTTTTGAATAATTTACTATAGAAAAGGCAATCCCTGGCGTAATTAAAATTTGCAACAGTAAAAAATTATTTTTTGAATAATTTACTATACAAAAGTCAATCCCTGGCGTAATTAAAATGTGCAACAGTAAAAAATTATTTTTTGAGTAATTTACTATAGAAAAGGCAATCCCTGGCGTAATTATAATTTGCGAGAGTAAAAAATGAATTTTTGAATAATTTACTATAGAAAAGGCAATCCCTGGCGTAATTAAAATTTGCAACAGTAAAAAATTATTTTTTGAATAATTTACTATAGAAAAGGCAATCCCTGGCGTAATTATAATTTGCGACAGTAAAAAATTATTTTTTGAATAATTTACTATACAAAAGGCAATCCCTGGCGTAATTATAATTTGCGACAGTAAAAAATTATTTTTTGAATAATTTACTATAGAAAAGGCAATCCCTGGCGTAATTAAAATTTGCAACACTAAACAATTATTTTTTGCAAAAATTACTATACAAAAGGCAATCCCTGGCGTAATTAAAATTTGCGACAGTAAAAAATTATTTTTTGAATAATTTACTATAGAAGAGGCAATCCCTGGCGTAATTAAAATTTGCGACAGTAAAAAATGAATTTTTGAATAATTTACTATACAAAAGGCAATCCCTGGCATAATTATAATTTGCGACAGTAAAAAATTATTTTTTGAACAATTTACTACAGAAAAGGCAATCCCTGGCGTATTTAAAATTTGTGACAGAAAAAATTATTTTTTGCAAAATTTACTATAGAAAAGGCAATCCCTGGCGTAATTATAATTTGCGACACTAAACAATTATTTTTTGCAAAATTTACTATAGAAAAGGCAACCCCTGGCGTAATTAAAATTTGCGACACTAAACAATTAATTTCTGCAAAATTTACTATAGAAAAGGCAATCCCTGGCGTAATTAAAATTTGCGACAGTAAAAAATGAATTTTTGAATAATTTACTATAGAAAAGGCAATCCCTGGCGTATTTAAAATTTGTGATAGAAAAAATTATTTTTTGCAAAATTTACTATAGAAAAGGCAATCCCTGGCGTAATTATAATTTGCGACACTAAATAATTATTTTTTGGATAATTTACTATAGAAGAGGCAATCCCTGGCGTAATTAAAATTTGAGACAGTAAAAAATTATTTTTTGCAAAATTTACTATAGAAAAGGCAATCCCTGGCGTAATTATAATTTGCGACAGTAAAAAATGAATTTTTGAATAATTTACTATAGAAAAGGCAATCCCTGGCGTAATTATAATTTGCGACAGTAAAAAATTATTTTTTGAATAATTTACCATAGAAAAGGCAATCCCTGGCGTAATTAAAATTTGCGACAGTATAAAATTATTTTTTGAATAATTTACTATAGAAAAGGCAATCCCTGGCGTAATTAAAATTTGAGACAGTATAAAATTATTTTTTGAATAATTTACTATAGAAAAGGCAATCCCTGGCGTAATTAAAATTTGTGACAGAAAAAATTATTTTTTGAATAATTTACTATACAAAAGGCAATCCCTGGCGTAATTATAATTTGCGACAGTAAAAAATTATTTTTTGAATAATTTCTATAGAAAAGGCAATCCCTGGCGTATTTAAAATTTGTGACAGAAAAAATTATTTTTTGCAAAATTTACTATAGAAAAGGCAATCCCTGGCGTAATTATAATTTGCGACACTAAACAATTATTTTTTGCAAAATTTACTATAGAAAAGGCAATCCCTGGCGTTATTAAAATTTGCGACACTAAACAATTAATTTTTGCAAAATTTACTATAGAAAAGGCAATCCCTGGCGTAATTAAAATTTGATACAGTAAAAAATTATTTTTTGAATAATTTACTATAGAAAAGGCAATCCCTGGCGTATTTAAAATTTGCAACAGTAAAAAATTATTTTTTGAATAATTTACTATAGAAAAGGCAATCTCTGGCGTAATTAAAATTAGCGACAGTAAAAAATGAATTTTTTGAATAATTTACTATAGAAAAGGCAATCCCTGGCGTAATTAAAATTTGAGACACTAAACAATTATTTTTTGCAAAAGTTACTATACAAAAGGCAATCCCTGGCGTAATTAAAATTTGCGACAGTAAAAAATGAATTTTTGAATAATTAACTATAGAAAAGGCAATCCCTGGCGTAATTAAAATTTGAGACAGTATAAAATTATTTTTTGAATAATTTACTATAGAAAAGGCAATCCCTGGCGTAATTAAAATTTGCGACAGTAAAAAATTATTTTTTGAATAATTTACTATAGAAAAGGCAATCCCTGGCGTAATTATAATTTGCGACAGTAAAAAATTATTTTTTGAATAATATACTATAGAAAAGGCAATCCCTGGCGTAATTAAAATTTGAGACAGTAAAAAATTATTTTTTGAATAATTTACTATAGAAAAAGCAATCCCTGGCGTAATTATAATTTGCGACAGTAAAAAATTATTTTTGAATAATTTACTATACAAAAGGCAATCCCTGGCGTAATTATAATTTGCGACAGTAAAAAATTATTTTTTGCAAAATTTACTATACAAAAGGCAATCCCTGGCGTAATTAAAATTTGCGACAGTAAAAAATTATTTTTTGAATAATTTACTATACAAAAGGCAATCCCTGGCGTAATTAAAATTTGTAACAGTAAAAAATTATTTTTTGAATAATTTACTATAGAAAAGGCAATCCCTGGCGTAATTATAATTTGCGACACTAAACAATTATTTTTTGAATAATTTACTATAGAAAAGGCAATCCCTGGCGTATTTAAAATTTGCAACAGTAAAAAATTATTTTTTGCAAAATTTACTATAGAAAAGGCAATCCCTGGCGTAATTAAAATTTGCAACACTAAACAATTATTTTTTGCAAAATTTACTATAGAAAAGGCAATCCCAGGCGTAATTATAATTTGCGACACTAAACAATTATTTTTTTGCAAAATTTACTATAGAAAAGGCAATCCCTGGCGTAATTAAAATTTGCGACACTAAACAATTAATTTTTGCAAAATTTACTATAGAAAAGGCAATCCCTGGCGTAATTAAAATTTGCGACACTAAACAATTATTTTTTGCAAAATTTACTATAGAAAAGGCAATCCCTGGCGCAATTAAAATTTGCAACAGTAAACAATTATTTTTTGAATAATTTACTATACAAAAGGCAATCCCTGGCGTAATTATAATTTGCGACAGTAAAAAATTATTTTTTTAATAATTTACTATAGAAAAGGCAATCCCTGGCGTAATTAAAATTTGAGACAGTAAAAAATTATTTTTTGAATAATTTACTATAGAAAAGGCAATCCCTGGCGTAATTAAAATTTGAGACACTAAACAATTATTTTTTGCAAAATTTACTATAGAAAAGGCAATCCCTGGCGTAATTAAAATTTGCAACACTAAACAATTATTTTTTGCAAAATTTACTATACAAAAGGCAATACCTGGCGTAATTAAAATTTGCGACAGTATAAAATTATTTTTTGAATAATTTACTATAGAAAAGGCAATCCCTGGCGTAATTAAAATTTGAGACAGTAAAAAATGAATTTTTGAATAATTTACTATAGAAAAGGCAATCCCTGGCGTAATTAAAATTTGCGACACTAAACAATTATTTTTTGCAAAATTTACTATACAAAAGGCAATCCCTGGCGTATTTAAATTTTGCAACAGTAAAAAATTATTTTTTGAATAATTTACTATAGAAAAGGCAATACCTGCCGTAATTAAAATTTGCGACAGTATAAAATTAATTTTTGCAAAATTTACTATAGAAAAGGCAATCCCTGGCGTAATTAAAATTTGCGACAGTATAAAATTATTTTTTGAATAATTTACTATAGAAAAGGCAATCCCTGGCGTAATTATAATTTGCGACAGTAAAAATTATTTTTTGAATAATTTACTATAGAAAAGGCAATCCCTGGCGTAATTATAATTTGCGACACTAAACAATTATTTTTTGAATAATTTACTATAGAAAAGGCAATCTCTGGCGTAATTATAATTTGCGACAGTAAAAAATTAATTTTTGCAACATTTACTATAGAAAAGGCAACCGCTGGCGTAATTAAAATTTGCGACAGTAAAAAATTATTTTTTGAATAATTTACTATAGAAAAGGCAATCCCTGGCGTATTTAAAATTTGCGACACTAAACAATTAATTTTTGCAAAATTTACTATAGAAAAGGCAATCCCTGGCGTAATTAAAATTTGCGACACTAAACAATTATTTTTTGAATAATTTACTATACAAAAGGCAATCCCTGGCGACATTAAAATTTGCGACACTAAACAATTATTTTTTGCAAAATTTACTATAGAAAAGGCAATCCCTGGCGTAATTAAAATTTGAGAGAGTAAAAAATTATTTTTTGAATAATTTACTATAGAAAAGGCAATCCCTGGCGTAATTAAAATTTGCGACAGTAAAAAATTATTTTTTGAATAATTTACCATAGAAAAGGCAATCCCTGGCGTAATTATAATTTGCAACAGTAAAAAATTATTTTTTGCAAAATTTACTATAGAAAAGGCAATCCCTGGCGTAATTAAAATTTGAGACAGTAAAAAATGAATTTTTGAATAATTTACTATAGAAAAGGCAATCCCTGGCGTAATTAAAATTTGCGACACTAAACAATTATTTTTTGCAAAATTTACTATATACAAAAGGCAATCCTGGCGTAATTAAAATTTGATACAGTAAAAAATTAATTTTTGCAAATTACTAGAAGGGCAATCCTGGCGTAATTAAATTTGCGACACTAAAAAATGAATTTTGGAGTAATTACTATAGGAAAAATGCAATCCTTGCGTAATTATAATTAGAAAAGGAATCTGGAATAATTTGAAGTAAAATGAATTTTTGAATAATTACTATAGAAAAGGCAATCCTGGCGTAATTATAATTGACAATTATTTTGCAAAATTTACTATAGAAAAGGCAATCCCTGGCGTAATTAAAATTTGAGACACTAAACAATTATTTTTTTGCAAAATTTACTATAGAAAAGGCAATCCTGGCGTAATTAAAATTTGCGACACTAAACAATTATTTTTTGCAAAATTTACTATAGAAAAGGCAATCCCTGGCGTAATTAAAATTTGCAACAGAAAAAAATTATTTTTTGAATAATTTACTATAGAAAAGGCAATCCCTGGCGTAATTAAAATTTGCAACAGTAAAAAATTATTTTTTGAATAATTTACTATAGAAATGGCAATCCCTGGCGTAATTATAATTTGCGACACTAAAAAATGAATTTTTGAATAATTTACTATAGAAAAGGCAATCCCTGGCGTAATTATAATTTGCGACAGTAAAAAATGAATTTTTGAATAATTTACTATAGAAAAGGCAATCCTGGCGTAATTATAATTTGAGACACTAAACAATTATTTTTTGCAAAATTTACTATAGAAAAGGCAATCCCTGGCGTAATTAAAATTTGCGACAGAAAAAAATTATTTTTTGAATAATTTACTATAGAAAAGGCAATCCCAGGCGTAATTAAAATTTGCAACAGTAAAAAATTAGTTTTTGAATAATTTGCTATACAAAAGGCAATCCCTGGCGTAATTAAAATTTGCAAGAGTAAAAAATTATTTTCTGAATAATTTACTATAGAAAAAGCAATCCCTGGCGTAATTAAAATTTGAGACAGTAAAAAATTATTTTTTGAATAATTTACTATAGAAAAGGCAATCACTGGCGTAATTAAAATTTGAGACAGTAAAAAATTAATTTTTGCAAAATTTACTATAGAAAAGGCAATCCCTGGCGTAATTATAATTTGAGACACTAAACAATTATTTTTTGCAAAATTTACTATAGAAAAGGCAATCAATCCCTGGCGTAATTAAAATTTGAGACACTAAACAATTATTTTTTGCAAAATTTACTATAGAAAAGGCAATCCCTGGCGTAATTAAAATTTGCGATACTAAACAATTATTTTTTGAATAATTTACTATAGAAAAGGCAATCCCTGGCGTAATTAAAATTTGCGACAGTATAAAATTAGTTTTTGCAAAATTTACTATAGAAAAGGCAATCCCTGGCGTAATTAAAATTTGAGACACTAAACAATTATTTTTTGCAAAATTTACTATAGAAAAGGCAATCCCTGGCGTAATTAAAATTTGCGACACTAAAAAATTATTTTTTGAATAATTTACTATAGAAAAGGTAATCCCTGGCGTAATTAAAATTTGAGACAGTATAAAATTATTTTTTGAATAATTTACTATAGAAAAGGCAATCCCTGGCGTAATTAAAATTTGAGACAGTAAAAAATTATTTTTTGAATAATTTACTATACAAAAGGCAATCCCTGGCGTAATTAAAATTTGCAACAGTAAAAAATTATTTTTTGAATAATTTACTATAGAAAAGGCAAACCGTGGCGTAATTAAAATTTGCGACACTAAACAATTATTTTTTGCAAAATTTACTATAGAAAAGGCAATCCCTGGCGTAATTAAAATTTGCGACACTAAACATTTATTTTTTGCAAAATTTACTATAGAAAAGGCAATCCCAGGCGTAATTAAAATTTGCGACAGAATAAAATTATTTTTTGAATAATTTACTATAGAAAAGGCAATCCCTGGCGTAATTATAATTTGCGACAGTAAAAAATTATTTTTTGCAAAATTTACTATACAAAAGGCAATCCCTGGCGTAATTAAAATTTGCTACAGTATAAAATTATTTTTTGAATAATTTACTATAGAAAAGGCAATCCCTGGCGTAATTAAAATTTGCGACACTAAACAATTATTTTTTGCAAAATTTACTATAGAAAAGGCAATCCCTGGCGTAATTAAAATTTGCGACAGAAAAAATTATGTTTTGAATAATTTACTATAGAAAAGGCCATCCCTGGCGTAATTAAAATTTGCGACAGTAAAAAATGAATTTTTGAATAATTTACTATAGAAAAGGCAATCCCTGGCGTAATTAAAATTTGCGACACTAAACAATTATTTTTTGAATAATTTACTATAGAAAAGGCAATCCCTGGCGTAATTATAATTTGCGACAGTAAAAAATTATTTTTTGAATAATTTACTATACAAAAGGCAATCCCTGGCGTTATTATAATTTGCGACAGTAAAAAATTATTTTTTGAATAATTTACTACAGAAAAGGCAATCCCTGGCTTAATTAAAATTTGAGACAGTAAAAAATTATTTTTTGAATAATTTACTATACAAAAGGCATTCCCTGGCGTAAATAAAATTTGCAACAGTAAGAAATTATTTTTTGAATAATTTACTATAGAAAAGGCAATCCCTGGCGTAATTAAAATTTGCGACACCAAACAATTATTTTTTGCAAAATTTACTATAGAAAAGGCAATCCCTGGCGTAATTAAAATTTGCGACAGTAAAAAATGAATTTTTGAATAATTTACTATAGAAAAGGCAATCCCTGGCGTAATTAAAATTTGCGACAGTAAAAAATGAATTTTTGAATAATTTACTATAGAAAAGGCAATCCCTGGCGTAATTAAAATTTGCGACAGTAAAAAATGAATTTTTGAATAATTTACTATAGAAAAGGCAATCCCTGTCGTAATTATAATTTGCGACAGTAAAAAATGAATTTTTGAATAATTTACTATACAAAAGGCAATCCCTGGCGTAATTAAAATTTGCAACAGTAAAAAATTATTTTTGAATAATTTACTATAGAAAAGGTAAAAACTTATTTTTTGAATAATTTACTATAGAAAAGGCAATCCCTGGCGTAATTATAATTTGCGACATTAAAAAATTATTTTTTGAATAATTTACTATAGAAAAGGCAATCCCTGGCGTAATTAAAATTTGCAACAGTAAAAAATTATTTTTTGAATAATTTACTATACAAAAGGCAATCCCTGGCGTAATTAAAATTTGCAACAGTAAAAAATTATTTTTTGTATAATTTACTATAGAAAAGGCAATCTCTGGCGTAATTATAATTTGCGAGAGTAAAAAATGAATTTTTGAATAATTTACTATAGAAAAGGCAATCCCTGGCGTAATTAAAATTTGCGACAGAAAAAATTATGTTTTGAATAATTTACTATAGAAAAGGCAATCCCTGGCGTAATTAAAATTTGCGACAGTAAAAAATGAATTTTTGAATAATTTACTATAGAAAAGGCAATCCCTGGCGTAATTAAAATTTGCGACACTAAACAATTATTTTTTGAATAATTTACTATAGAAAAGGCAATCCCTGTCGTATTTAAAATTTGCAACAGTAAAAAATTATTTTTTGCAAAATTTACTATACAAAAGGCAATCCCTGGCGTAATTAAAATTTGCGACACTAAACAATTATTTTTTGAATAATTTACTATAGAAAAGGCAATCCCTGGCGTAGTTAAAATTTGCGACAGAAAAAAATTATTTTTTGAATAATTTACTATAGAAAAGGCAATCCCAGGCGTAATTAAAATTTGCAACAGTAAAAAATTATTTTTTGAATAATTTGCTATACAAAAGGCAATCCCCGGCGTAATTAAAATTTGCAAGAGTAAAAAATTATTTTCTGAATAATTTACTATAGAAAAAGCAATCCCTGGCGTAATTAAAATTTGAGACAGTAAAAAATTATTTTTTGAATAATTTACTATAGAGAAGGCAATCACTGGCGTAATTAAAATTTGAGACAGTAAAAAATTAATTTTTGCAAAATTTACTATAGAAAAGGCAATCCCTGGCGTAATTATAATTTGAGACACTTAACAATTATTTTTTGCAAAATTTACTATAGAAAAGGCAATCCCTGGCGTAATTAAAATTTGAGACACTAAACAATTATTTTTTGCAAAATTTACTATAGAAAAGGCAATCCCTGGCGTAATTAAAATTTGCGACACTAAACAATTATTTTTTGAATAATTTACTATAGAAAAGGCAATCCCTGGCGTAATTAAAATTTGCGACAGTATAAAATTATTTTTTGCAAAATTTACTATAGAAAAGGCAATCCCTGGCGTAATTAAAATTTGAGACACTAAACAATTATTTTTTGCAAAATTTACTATAGAAAAGGCAATCCCTGGCGTAATTAAAATTTGCGACACTAAAAAATTATTTTTTGAATAATTTACTATAGAAAAGGCAATCCCTGGCGTAATTAAAATTTGAGACAGTATAAAATTATTTTTTGAATAATTTACTATAGAAAAGGCAATCCCTGGCGTAATTAAAATTTGAGACAGTAAAAAATTATTTTTTGAATAATTTACTATACAAAAGGCAAACCGTGGCGTAATTAAAATTTGCGACACTAAACAATTATTTTTTGCAAAATTTACTATAGAAAAGGCAATCCCTGGCGTAATTAAAATTTGCGACACTAAATATTTATTTTTTGCAAAATTTACTATAGAAAAGGCAATCCCAGGCGTAATTAAAATTTGCGACAGTATAAAATTATTTTTTGAATAATTTACTATAGAAAAGGCAATCCCTGGCGTAATTATAATTTGCGACAGTAAAAAATTATTTTTTGCAAAATTTACTATACAAAAGGCAATCCCTGGCGTAATTAAAATTTGCTACAGTATAAAATTATTTTTTGAATAATTTACTATAGAAAAGGCAATCCCTGGCGTAATTAAAATTTGCGACACTAAACAATTATTTTTTGCAAAATTTACTATAGAAAAGGCAATCCCTGGCGTAATTAAAATTTGCGACAGAAAAAATTATGTTTTGAATAATTTACTATAGAAAAGGCAATCCCTGGCGTAATTAAAATTTGCGACAGTAAAAAATGAATTTTTGAATAATTTACTATAGAAAAGGCAATCCCTGGCGTAATTAAAATTTGCGACACTAAACAATTATTTTTTGAATAATTTACTATAGAAAAGGCAATCCCTGGCGTAATTATAATTTGCGACAGTAAAAAATTATTTTTTGAATAATTTACTATACAAAAGGCAATCCCTGGCGTTATTATAATTTGCGACAGTAAAAAATTATTTTTTGAATAATTTACTACAGAAAAGGCAATCCCTGGCTTAATTAAAATTTGAGACAGTAAAAAATTATTTTTTGAATAATTTACTATACAAAAGGCAATCCCTGGCGTAAATAAAATTTGCAACAGTAAGAAATTATTTTTTGAATAATTTACTATAGAAAAGGCAATCCCTGGCGTAATTAAAATTTGCGACACCAAACAATTATTTTTTGCAAAATTTACTATAGAAAAGGCAATCCCTGGCGTAATTAAAATTTGCGACAGTAAAAAATGAATTTTTGAATAATTTACTATAGAAAAGGCAATCCCTGTCGTAATTATAATTTGCGACAGTAAAAAATGAATTTTTGAATAATTTACTATACAAAAGGCAATCCCTGGCGTAATTAAAATTTGCAACAGTAAAAAATTATTTTTTGAATAATTTACTATAGAAAAGGTAAAAACTTATTTTTTGAATAATTTACTATAGAAAAGGCAATCCCTGGCTTAATTATAATTTGCGACATTAAAAAATTATTTTTTGAATAATTTACTATAGAAAAGGCAATCCCTGGCGTAATTAAAATTTGCAACAGTAAAAAATTATTTTTTGAATAATTTACTATACAAAAGGCAATCCCTGGCGTAATTAAAATTTGCAACAGTAAAAAATTATTTTTTGTATAATTTACTATAGAAAAGGCAATCCCTGGCGTAATTATAATTTGCGAGAGTAAAAAATGAATTTTTGAATAATTTACTATAGAAAAGGCAATCCCTGGCGTAATTAAAATTTGCAACAGTAAAAAATTATTTTTTGAATAATTTACTATAGAAAAGGCAATCCCTGGCGTAATTATAATTTGCGACAGTAAAAAATTATTTTTTGAATAATTTACTATACAAAAGGCAATCCCTGGCGTAATTATAATTTGCGACAGTAAAAAATTATTTTTTGAATAATTTACTATAGAAAAGGCAATCCCTGGCGTAATTAAAATTTGCAACACTAAACAATTATTTTTTGCAAAATTTACTATACAAAAGGCAATCCCTGGCGTAATTAAAATTTGCGACAGTAAAAAATTATTTTTTGAATAATTTACTATACAAAAGGCAATCCCTGGCGTAATTAAAATTTGCGACAGTAAAAAATGAATTTTTGAATAATTTACTATTCAAAAGGCAATCCCTGGCGTAATTATAATTTGCGACAGTAAAAAATTATTTTTTGAATAATTTACTATAGAAAAGGCAATCCCTGGCGTATTTAAAATTTGTGACAGAAAAAATTATTTTTTGCAAAATTTACTATAGAAAAGGCAATCCCTGGCGTAATTATAATTTGCGACACTAAACAATTATTTTTTGCAAAATTTACTATAGAAAAGGCAATCCCTGGCGTAATTAAAATTTGCGACACTAAACAATTAATTTTTGCATAATTTACTATAGAAAAGGCAATCCCTGGCGTAATTAAAATTTGCGACAGTAAAAAATGAATTTTTGAATAATTTACTATAGAAAAGGCAATCCCTGGCGTATTTAAAATTTGTGACAGAAAAAATTCTTTTTTGCAAAATTTACTATACAAAAGGCAATCCCTGGCGTAATTAAAATTTGCGACAGTAAAAAATTATTTTTTGAATAATTTACTATACAAAAGGCAATCCCTGGCGTAATTAAAATTTGCGACAGTAAAAAATGAATTTTTGAATAATTTACTATACAAAAGACAATCCCTGGCGTAATTATAATTTGCGACAGTAAAAAATTATTTTTTGAATAATTTACTATAGAAAAGGCAATCCCTGGCGTAATTATAATTTGCGACAGTAAAAAATTATTTTTTGAATAATTTACTATTGAAAAGGCAATCCCTGGCGTAATTAAAATTTGCAACACTAAACAATTATTTTTTGCAAAATTTACTATACAAAAGGCAATCCCTGGCGTAATTAAAATTTGCGACAGTAAAAAATTATTTTTTGAATAATTTACTATACAAAAGGCAATCCCTGGCGTAATTAAAATTTGCGACAGTAAAAAATGAATTTTTGAATAATTTACTATACAAAAGGCAATCCCTGGCGTAATTATAATTTGCGACAGTAAAAAATTATTTTTTGAATAATTTACTATAGAAAAGGCAATCCCTGGCGTATTTAAAATTTGTGACAGAAAAAAAAAAATTTTTTGCAAAATTTACTATAGAAAAGGCAATCCCTGGCGTAATTATAATTTGCGACACTAAACAATTATTTTTTCAATAATTTACTATAAAAAAGGCAATCCCTGGCGTAATTAAAATTTGAGACAGTAAAAAATTATTTTTTGCAAAATTTACTATAGAAAAGGCAATCCCTGGCGTAATTAAAATTTGCGACAGTAAAAAATGAATTTTTGAATAATTTACTATACAAAAGGCAATCCCTGGCGTAATTATAATTTGCGACAGTAAAAAATTATTTTTTGAATAATTTACTATAGAAAAGGCAATCCCTGGCGTAATTATAATTTGCGACAGTAAAAAATTATTTTTTGAATAATTTACTATAGAAAAGGCAATCCCTGGCGTAATTATAATTTGCGACAGTATAAAATTATTTTTTGAATAATTTACTATAGATAAGGCAATCCCTGGCGTAATTAAAATTTGTGACAGAAAAAATTATTTTTTGAATAATTTACTATACAAAAGGCAATCCCTGGCGTAATTATAATTTGCGACACTAAACAATTATTTTCTGCAAAATTTACTATAGAAAAGGCAATCCCTGGCGTTATTAAAATTTGCGACACTAAACAATTAATTTTTGCAAAATTTACTATAGAAAAGGCAATCCCTGGCGTAATTAAAATTTGAGACAGAAAAAAATTATTTTTTGAATAATTTACTATAGAAAAGGCAATCCCTGGCGTAATTAAAATTTGCGACAGTAAAAAATGAATTTTTGAATAATTTACTATACAAAAGGCAATCCCTGGCGTAATTATAATTTGCGACAGTAAAAAATTATTTTTTGAATAATTTACTATAGAAAAGGCAATCCCTGGCGTATTTAAAATTTGTGACAGAAAAAATTATTTTTTGCAAAATTTACTATAGAAAAGGCAATCCCTGGCGTAATTATAATTTGCGACACTAAACAATTATTTTTTCAATAATTTACTATAGAAAAGGCAATCCCTGGCGTAATTAAAATTTGAGACAGTAAAAAATTATTTTTTGCAAAATTTACTATAGAAAAGGCAATCCCTGGCGTAATTATAATTTGCGACAATAAAAAATGAATTTTTGAATAATTTACTATAGAAAAAGGCAACCCCTGGCGTAATTATAATTTGCGACAGTAAAAAATTATTTTTTGAATAATTTACTATAGAAAAGGCAATCCCTGGCGTAATTAAAATTTGCGACATTATAAAATTATTCTTTGAATAATTTACTATAGAAAAGGCAATCCCTGGCGTAATTAAAATTTGAGACAGTATAAAATTATTTTTTGAATAATTTACTATAGATAAGGCAATCCCTGGCGTAATTAAAATTTGTGACAGAAAAAATTATTTTTTGAATAATTTACTATACAAAAGGCAATCCCTGGCGTAATTATAATTTGCGACACTAAACAATTATTTTCTGCAAAATTTACTATAGAAAAGGCAATCCCTGGCGTTATTAAAATTTGCGACACTAAACAATTAATTTTTGCAAAATTTACTATAGAAAAGGCAATCCCTGGCGTAATTAAAATTTGAGACAGAAAAAAATTATTTTTTGAATAATTTACTATAGAAAAGGCAATCCCTGGCGTAATTAAAATTTGCGACAGTAAAAAATGAATTTTTGAATAATTTACTATACAAAAGGCAATCCCTGGCGTAATTATAATTTGCGACAGTAAAAAATTATTTTTTGAATAATTTACTATAGAAAAGGCAATCCCTGGCGTATTTAAAATTTGTGACAGAAAAAATTATTTTTTGCAAAATTTACTATAGAAAAGGCAATCCCTGGCGTAATTATAATTTGCGACACTAAACAATTATTTTTTCAATAATTTACTATAGAAAAGGCAATCCCTGGCGTAATTAAAATTTGAGACAGTAAAAAATTATTTTTTGCAAAATTTACTATAGAAAAGGCAATCCCTGGCGTAATTATAATTTGCGACAATAAAAAATGAATTTTTGAATAATTTACTATAGAAAAAGGCAATCCCTGGCGTAATTATAATTTGCGACAGTAAAAAATTATTTTTTGAATAATTTACTACAGAAAAGGCAATCCCTGGCGTAATTAAAATTTGCGACATTATAAAATTATTCTTTGAATAATTTACTATAGAAAAGGCAATTCCTGGCGTAATTAAAATTTGAGACAGTATAAAATTATTTTTTGAATAATTTACTATAGATAAGGCAATCCCTGGCGTAATTAAAATTTGTGACAGAAAAAATTATTTTTTGAATAATTTACTATACAAAAGGCAATCCCTGGCGTAATTATAATTTGCGACACTAAACAATTATTTTCTGCAAAATTTACTATAGAAAAGGCAATCCCTGGCGTAATTAAAATTTGCGACATTATAAAATTATTCTTTGAATAATTTACTATAGAAAAGGCAATCCCTGGCGTAATTAAAATTTGAGACAGTATAAAATTATTTTTTGAATAATTTACTATAGATAAGGCAATCCCTGGCGTAATTAAAATTTGTGACAGAAAAAATTATTTTTTGAATAATTTACTATACAAAAGGCAATCCCTGGCGTAATTATAATTTGCGACACTAAACAATTATTTTCTGCAAAATTTACTATAGAAAAGGCAATCCCTGGCGTTATTAAAATTTGCGACACTAAACAATTAATTTTTGCAAAATTTACTATAGAAAAGGCAATCCCTGGCGTAATTAAAATTTGAGACAGAAAAAAATTATTTTTTGAATAATTTACTATAGAAAAGGCAATCCCTGGCGTATTTAAAATTTGCAACAGTAAAAAAATATTTTTTGAATAATTTACTATAGAAAAGGCATCCCTGACGTAATTAAAATTTGCGACACTAAACAATTAATTTTTGAATAATTTACTATAGAAAAGTCAATCCCTGGCGTAATTAAAATTTGCGACAGTAAAAAATTATTTTATGCAAAATTTACTATAGAAAAGGCAATCCCTGGCGTAATTAAAATTTGCAACAGTATAAAATTATTTTTTGAATAATTTACTATAGAAAAGGCAATCCCTGGCGTAATTAAAATTTGAGACAGTATAAAATTAATTTTTGAAAATAATTTACTATAGAAAAGGCAATCCCTGGCGTAATTAAAATTTTCAACAGTATAAAATTATTTTTTGAATAATTTACTGTAGAAAAGGCAATCCCTGGCGTAATTAAAATTTGAGACAGTAAAAAATGAATTTTTGAATAATTTACTATAGAAAAGGCAATTCCTGGCGTAATTATAATTTGCGACAGTAAAAAATTATTTTTTGAATAATTTACTATAGAAAAGGCAATCCCTGGCGTAATTAAAATTTGCGACAGTAAAAAATGAATTTTTTGAATAATTTACTATAGAAAAGGCAGTCCCTGGCGTAATTAAAATTTGAGACACAAAACAATTATTTTTTGCAAAATTTACTATACAAAAGGCAATCCCTGGCGTAATTAAAACTTGCGACAGTAAAAAATGAATTTTTGAATAATTTACTATAGAAAAGGCAATCCCTGGCGTAATTAAAATTTGAGAGAGTATAAAATTATTTTTTGAATAATTTACTATAGAAAAGGCAATCCCTGGCGTAATTAAAATTTGCGACAGTAAAAAATTATTTTTTGAATAATTTACTATAGAAAAGGCAATCCCTGCCGTAATTATAATTTGCGACAGTAAAAAATTATTTTTTGAATAATATACTATAGAAAAGGCAATCCCGGGCGTAATTAAAATTTGAGACAGTAAAAAATTATTTTTTGAATAATTTACTATAGAAAAAGCAATCCCTGGCGTAATTATAATTTGCGACAGTAAAAAATTATTTTTTGAATAATTTACTATACAAAAGGCAATCCCTGGCGTAATTATAATTTGCGACAGTAAAAAATTATTTTTTGCAAAATTTACTATACAAAAGGCAATCCCTGCCGTAATTAAAATTTGCGACAGTAAAAAATTATTTTTTGAATAATTTACTATACAAAAGGCAATCCCTGGCGTAATTAAAATTTGCAACAGTAAAAAATTATTTTTTGAATAATTTACTATAGAAAAGGCAATCCCTGGCGTAATTAAAATTTGCGACAGTAAAAAATTATTTTTTGAATAATTTACTATAGAAAAGGCAATCCCTGGCGTAATTAAAATTTGTGACACTAAACAATTATTTTTTGCAAAATTTACTATAGAAAAGGCAATCCCTGGCGTAATTAAAATTTGCGACACTAAACAATTATTTTTTGAATAATTTACTATAGAAAAGGCAATCCCTGGCGTAATTAAAATTTGCGACACTAAACAATTATTTTTTGCAAAATTTACTATACAAAAGGCAATCCCTGGCGTATTTAAATTTTGCAACAGTAAAAAATTATTTTTTGAATAATTTACTATAGAAAAGGCAATCCCTGGCGTAATTAAAAATTGCGACAGTATAAAATTAATTTTTGCAAAATTTACTATAGAAAAGGCAATCCCTGGCGTAATTAAAATTTGCGACAGTATAAAATTATTTTTTGAATAATTTACTATACAAAAGGCAATCCCTGGCGTAATTGTAATTTGCGACAGTAAAAAATTATTTTTTGAATAATTTACTATAGAAAAGGCAATCCCTGGCGTAATTATAATTTGCGACACTAAACAATTATTTTTTGAATAATTTACTATAGAAAAGGCAATCTCTGGCGTAATTATAATTTGCGACAGTAAAAAATTAATTTTTGCAACATTTACTATAGAAAAGGCAATCGCTGGCGTAATTAAAATTTGCGACAGTAAAAAATTATTTTTTGAATAATTTACTATAGAAAAGGCAATCCCTGGCGTAATTAAAATTTGCGACACTAAACAATTAATTTTTGCAAAATTTATTATAGAAAAGGCAATCCCTGGCGTAATTAAAATTTGCGACACTAAACAATTATTTTTTGAATAATTTACTATACAAAAGGCAAACCCTGGCGAAATTAAAATTTGCGACACTAAACAATTATTTTTTGCAAAATTTACTATAGAAAAGGCAATCCCTGGCGTAATTAAAATTTGCAAAAGTAAAAAATTATTTTTTGAATAATTTACTATAGAAAAGGCAATCCCTGGCGTAATTATAATTTGCAACAGTAAAAAATTATTTTTTGCAAAATTTACTATAGAAAAGGCAATCCCTGGCGTAATTAAAATTTGAGACTGTAAAAAATGAATTTTTGAATAATTTACTATAGAAAAGACAATCCCTGGCGTAATTAAAATTTGCGACACTAAACAATTATTGTTTGCAAAATTTACTATACAAAAGGCAATCCCTGGCGTAATTAAAATTTGATACAGTAAAAAATTAATTTTTGCAAAATTTACTATAGAAAAGGCAATCCCTGGCGTAATTAAAATTTGCGACACTAAAAAATGAATTTTTGAATAATTTACTATAGAAAAGGCAATCCCTGGCGTAATTAAAATTTGAGACTGTAAAAAATGAATTTTTGAATAATTTACTATAGAAAAGACAATCCCTGGCGTAATTAAAATTTGCGACACTAAACAATTATTGTTTGCAAAATTTACTATACAAAAGGCAATCCCTGGCGTAATTAAAATTTGATACAGTAAAAAATTAATTTTTGCAAAATTTACTATAGAAAAGGCAATCCCTGGCGTAATTAAAATTTGCGACACTAAAAAATGAATTTTTGAATAATTTACTATAGAAAAGGCAATCCCTGGCGTAATTATAATTTGCGACAGTAAAAAATGAATTTTTGAATAATTTACTATAGAAAAGGCAATCCCTGGCGTAATTATAATTTGAGACACTAAACAATTATTTTTTGCAAAATTTACTATAGAAAAGGCAATCCCTGGCGTAATTAAAATTTGAGACACTAAACAATTATTTTTTGAATAATTTACTATAGAAAAGGCAATCCCTGGCGTAATTAAAATTTCCGACAGAAAAAAATTATTTTTTGAATAATTTACTATAGAAAAGGCAATCCCAGGCGTAATTAAAATTTGCAACAGTAAAAAATTATTTTTTGAATCATTTACTATACAAAAGGCAATCCCTGGCGTAATTAAAATTTGCAACAGTAAAAAATTATTTTCTGAATAATTTACTATAGAAAAAGCAATCCCTGGCGTAATTAAAATTTGAGACAGTAAAAAATTATTTTTTGAATAATTTACTATAGAAAAGGCGATCACTGGCGTAATTAAAATTTGCGACACTAAACAATTATTTTTTGCAAAATTTACTATAGAAAAGGCAATCCCTGGCGTAATTAAAATTTGCGACACTAAACAATTATTTTTTGAATAATTTACTATAGAAAAGGCAATCCCTGGCGTAATTAAAATTTGAGACAGTATAAAATTATTTTTTGAATAATTTACTATAGAAAAGGCAATCCCTGGCGTAATTAAAATTTGAGACAGTAAAAAATTATTTTTTGAATAATTTACTATACAAAAGGCAATCCCTGGCGTAATTAAAATTTGCAACAGTAAAAAATTATTTTTTGAATAATTTACTATAGAAAAGGCAAACCCTGGCGTAATTAAAATTTGCGACACTAAACAATTATTTTTTGCAAAATTTACTATAGAAAAGGCAATCCCTGGCGTAATTAAAATTTGCGACACTAAACAATTATTTTTTCCAAAATTTACTATAGAAAAGGCAATCCCAGGCGTAATTAAAATTTGCGACAGTATAAAATTATTTTTTGAATAATTTACTATAGAAAAGGCAATCCCTGGCGTAATTATAATTTACGACAGTAAAAAATATTTTTTGCAAAATTTACTATACAAAAGGCAATCCCTGGCGTAATTAAAATTTGCGACAGTATAAAATTATTTTTGAATAATTTACTATAGAAAAGGCAATCCCTGGCGTAATTAAAATTTGCGACACTAAACAATTATTTTTTGCAAAATTTACTATAGAAAAGGCAATCCCTGGCGTAATTAAAATTTGCGACAGAAAAAATTATTTTTTGAATAATTTACTATAGAAAAGGCAATCCCTGGCGTAATTAAAATTTGCGACAGTAAAAAATGAATTTTTGAATAATTTACTATAGAAAAGGCAATCCCTGGCGTAATTAAAATTTGCGACACTAAACAATTATTTTTTGAATAATTTACTATAGAAAAGGCAATCCCTGGCGTAATTATAATTTGCGACAGTAAAAAATTATTTTTTGAATAATTTACTATACAAAAGGCAATCCCTGGCGTAATTAAAATTTGCAACAGTAAAAAATTATTTTCTGAATAATTTACTATAGAAAAAGCAATCCCTGGCGTAATTAAAATTTGAGACAGTAAAAAATTATTTTTTGAATAATTTACTATAGAAAAGGCAATCAATGGCGTAATTAAAATTTGAGACAGTAAAAAATTAATTTTTGCAAAATTTACTATAGAAAAGGCAATCCCTGGCGTAATTATAATTTGAGACACTAAACAATTATTTTTTGCAAAATTTACTATAGAAAAGGCAATCCCTGGCGTAATTAAAATTTGAGACACTAAACAATTATTTTTTGCAAAATTTACTATAGAAAAGGCAATCCCTGGCGTAATTAAATTTGCGACACTAAACAATTATTTTTTGAATAATTTACTATAGAAAAGGCAATCCCTGGCGTAATTAAAATTTGCGACAGTATAAAATTATTTTTTGCAAAATTTACTATAGAAAAGGCAATCCCTGGCGTAATTAAAATTTGAGACACTAAACAATTATTTTTTGCAAAATTTACTATAGAAAAGGCAATCCCTGGCGTAATTAAAATTTGCGACACTAAACAATTATTTTTTTAATAATTTACTATAGAAAAGGCAATCCCTGGCGTAATTAAAATTTGAGACAGTATAAAATTATTTTTTGAATAATTTACTATAGAAAAGGCAATCCCTGGCGTAATTATAATTTGCGACAGTAAAAAAATATTTTTTGCAAAATTTACTATACAAAAGGCAATCCCTGGCGTAATTAAAATTTGCGACAGTATAAAATTATTTTTTGAATAATTTACTATAGAAAAGGCAATCCCTGGCGTAATTAAAATTTGCGACACTAAACAATTATTTTTTGCAAAATTTACTATAGAAAAGGCAATCCCTGGCGTAATTAAAATTTGCGACAGAAAAAATTATTTTTTGAATAATTTACTATAGAAAAGGCAATCCCTGGCGTAATTAAAATTTGCGACAGTAAAAAATGAATTTTTGAATAATTTACTATAGAAAAGGCAATCCCTGGCGTAATTAAAATTTGCGACACTAAACAATTATTTTTTGAATAATTTACTATAGAAAAGGCAATCCCTGGCGTAATTATAATTTGCGACAGTAAAAAATTATTTTTTGAATAATTTACTATACAAAAGGCAATCCCTGGCGTAATTATAATTTGCGACAGTAAAAAATTATTTTTTGAATAATTTACTATAGAAAAGGCAATCCCTGGCTTAATTAAAATTTGAGACAGTAAAAAATTATTTTTTGAATAATTTACTATACAAAAGGCAATCCCTGGCGTAAATAAAATTTGCAACAGTAAAAAATTATTTTTTGAATAATTTACTATAGAAAAGGCAATCCCTGGCGTAATTAAAATTTGCGACACCAAACAATTATTTTTTGCAAAATTTACTATAGAAAAGGCAATCCCTGGCGTAATTAAAATTTGCGACAGTAAAAAATGAATTTTTGAATAATTTACTATAGAAAAGGCAATCCCTGTCGTATTTAAAATTTGCAACAGTAAAAAATTATTTTTTGCAAAATTTACTATAGAAAAGGCAATCCCTGGCGTAATTAAAATTTGCGACACTAGAACAATTATTTTTGAATAATTTACTATAGAAAAGGCAATGCCTGGCGTAATTAAAATTTGCGACAGAAAAAAATTATTTTTGAATAATTTACTATAGAAAAGGCAATCCCAGGCGTAATTAAAATTTGCAACAGTAAAAATTATTTTTTGAATAATTTACTATACAAAAGGCAATCCCTGGCGTAATTAAAATTTGCAACAGTAAAAAATTATTTTCTGAATAATTTACTATAGAAAAAGCAATCCCTGGCGTAATTAAAATTTGAGACAGTAAAAAATTATTTTTTGAATAATTTACTATAGAAAAGGCAATCAATGGCGTAATTAAATTTGAGACAGTAAAAAATTAATTTTTGCAAAATTTACTATAGAAAAGGCAATCCCTGGCGTAATTATAATTTGAGACACTAAACAATTATTTTTTGCAAAATTTACTATAGAAAAGGCAATCCCTGGCGTAATTAAAATTTGAGACACTAAACAATTATTTTTTGCAAAATTTACTATAGAAAAGGCAATCCCTGGCGTAATTAAAATTTGCGACACTAAACAATTATTTTTTGAATAATTTACTATAGAAAAGGCAATCCCTGGCGTAATTAAAATTTGCGACAGTATAAAATTATTTTTTGCAAAATTTACTATAGAAAAGGCAATCCCTGGCGTAATTAAAATTTGAGACACTAAACAATTATTTTTTGCAAAATTTACTATAGAAAAGGCAATCCCTGGCGTAATTAAAATTTGCGACACTAAACAATTATTTTTTTAATAATTTACTATAGAAAAGGCAATCCCTGGCGTAATTAAAATTTGAGACAGTATAAAATTATTTTTGAATAATTTACTATAGAAAAGGCAATCCCTGGCGTAATTAAAATTTGAGACAGTAAAAAATTATTTTATGAATAATTTACTATATAAAAGGCAATCCCTGGCGTAATTAAAATTTGCAACAGTAAAAATTATTTTTGAATAATTTACTATAGAAAAGGCAAACCCTGCGTAATTAAAATTTGCGACACTAAACAATTATTTTTTGCAAAATTTACTATAGAAAAGGCAATCCCTGGCGTAATTAAAATTTGCGACACTAAACAATTATTTTTTGCAAAATTTACTATAGAAAAGGCAATCCCAGGAGTAATTAAAATTTGCGACAGTATAAAATTATTTTTTGAATAATTTACTATAGAAAAGGCAATCCCTGGCGTAATTATAATTTGCGACAGTAAAAAATTATTTTTTGCAAAATTTACTATACAAAAGGCAATCCCTGGCGTAATTAAAATTTGCGACAGTATAAAATTATTTTTTGAATAATTTACTATAGAAAAGGCAATCCCTGGCGTAATTAAAATTTGCGACACTAAACAATTATTTTTTGCAAAATTTACTATAGAAAAGGCAATCCCTGGCGTAATTAAAATTTGCGACAGAAAAAATTATTTTTTGAATAATTTACTATAGAAAAGGCAATCCCTGGCGTAATTAAAATTTGCGACAGTAAAAAATGAATTTTTGAATAATTTACTATAGAAAAGGCAGTCCCTGGCGTAATTAAAATTTGCGACACTAAACAATTATTTTTTGAATAATTTACTATAGAAAAGGCAATCCCTGGCGTAATTATAATTTGCGACAGTAAAAATTATTTTTTGAATAATTTACTATAGAAAAGGCAATCCCTGGCTTAATTAAAATTTGAGACAGTAAAAAATTATTTTTTGAATAATTTACTATACAAAAGGCAATCCCTGGCGTAAATAAAATTTGCAACAGTAAAAAATTATTTTTTGAATAATTTACTATAGAAAAGGCAATCCCTGGCGTAATTAAAATTTGCGACACCAAACAATTATTTTTTGCAAAATTTACTATAGAAAAGGCAATCCCTGGCGTAATTAAAATTTACGACAGAAAAAAATGAATTTTTGAATAATTTACTATAGAAAAGGTAATCCCTGGCGTAATTAAAATTTGCGACAGTAAAAAATGAATTTTTGAATAATTTACTATAGAAAAGGCAATCCCTGGCGTAATTAAAATTTGCGACAGTAAAAAATGAATTTTTGAATAATTTACTATAGAAAAGGCAATCCCTGGCGTAATTATAATTTGCGACAGTAAAAAATGAATTTTTGAATAATTTACTATACAAAAGGCAATCCCTGGCGTAATTAAAATTTGCAACAGTAAAAAATTATTTTTTGAATAATTTACTATAGAAAAGTTAAAAACTTATTTTTTGAATAATTTACTATAGAAAAGGCAATCCCTGGCGTAATTATAATTTGCGACAGTAAAAAATTTTTTTTTGAATAATTTACTATAGAAAAGGCAATCCCTGGCGTAATTAAAATTTGCAACAGTAAAAAATTATTTTTTGAATAATTTACTATACAAAAGGCAATCCCTGGCGTAATTAAAATTTGCAACAGTAAAAAATTATTTTTTGAATAATTTACTATAGAAAAGGCAATCCCTGGCGTAATTATAATTTGCGAGAGTAAAAAATGAATTTTTGAATAATTTACTATAGAAAAGGCAATCCCTGGCGTAATTAAAATTTGCAACAGTAAAAAATTATTTTTTGAATAATTTACTATAGAAAAGGCAATCCCTGGCGTAATTATAATTTGCGACAGTAAAAAATTATTTTTTGAATTATTTACTATACAAAAGGCAATCCCTGGCGTAATTATAATTTGCGACAGTAAAAAATTATTTTTTGAATAATTTACTATAGAAAAGGCAATCCCTGGCGTAATTAAAATTTGCAACACTAAACAATTATTTTTTGCAAAATTTACTATACAAAAGGCAATCCCTGGCGTAATTAAAATTTGCGACACTAAACAATTATTTTTTGAATAATTTACTATAGAAAAGGCAATCCCTGGCGTAATTAAAATTTGAGACAGTATAAAATTATTTTTTGAATAATTTACTATAGAAAAGGCAATCCCTGGCGTAATTAAAATTTGAGACAGTAAAAAATTATTTTATGAATAATTTACTATACAAAAGGCAATCCCTGGCGTAATTAAAATTTGCAACTGTAAAAAATTATTTTTTGAATAATTTACTATAGAAAAGGCAAACCCTGGCGTAATTAAAATTTGCGACACTAAACAATTATTTTTTGCAAAATTTACTATAGAAAAGGCAATCCCTGGCGTAATTAAAATTTGCGACACTAAACAATTATTTTTTGCAAAATTTACTATAGAAAAGGCAATCCCAGGAGTAATTAAAATTTGCGACAGTATAAAATTATTTTTTGAATAATTTACTATAGAAAAGGCAATCCTGGCGTAATTATAATTTGCGACAGTAAAAAATTATTTTTTGCAAAATTTACTATACAAAAGGCAATCCCTGGCGTAATTAAAATTTGCGACAGTATAAAATTATTTTTTGAATAATTTACTATAGAAAAGGCAATCCCTGGCGTAATTAAAATTTGCGACACTAAACAATTATTTTTTGCAAAATTTACTATAGAAAAGGCCATCCCTGGCGTAATTAAAATTTGCGACAGAAAAAATTATTTTTTGAATAATTTACTATAGAAAAGGCAATCCCTGGCGTAATTAAAATTTGCGACAGTAAAAAATGAATTTTTGAATAATTTACTATAGAAAAGGCAATCCCTGGCGTAATTAAAATTTGCGACACTAAACAATTATTTTTTGAATAATTTACTATAGAAAAGGCAATCCCTGGCGTAATTATAATTTGCGACAGTAAAAAATTATTTTTTGAATAATTTACTATACAAAAGGCAATCCCTGGCGTAATTATAATTTGCGACAGTAAAAAATTATTTTTTGAATAATTTACTATAGAAAAGGCAATCCCTGGCTTAATTAAAATTTGAGACAGTAAAAAATTATTTTTTGAATAATTTACTATACAAAAGGCAATCCCTGGCGTAAATAAAATTTGCAACAGTAAAAAATTATTTTTTGAATAATTTACTATAGAAAAGGCAATCCCTGGCGTAATTAAAATTTGCGACACCAAACAATTATTTTTTGCAAAATTTACTATAGAAAAGGCAATCCCTGGCGTAATTAAAATTTGCGACAGTAAAAAATGAATTTTTGAATAATTTACTATAGAAAAGGCAATCCCAGGCGTAATTAAAATTTGCGGCAGTAAAAAATGAATTTTTGAATAATTTACTTTAGAAAAGGCAATCCCTGGCGTAATTAAAATTTGCGACAGTAAAAAATGAATTTTTGAATAATTTACTATAGAAAAGGCAATCCCTGGCGTAATTATAATTTGCGACAGTAAAAAATGAATTTTTGAATAATTTACTATACAAAAGGCAATCCCTGGCGTAATTAAAATTTGCAACAGTAAAAAATTATTTTTTGAATAATTTACTATAGAAAAGGTAAAAACTTATTTTTTGAATAATTTACTATAGAAAAGGCAATCCCTGGCGTAATTATAATTTGCGTCAGTAAAAAATTATTTTTTTAATAATTTACTATAGAAAAGGCAATCCCTGGCGTAATTAAAATTTGCAACAGTAAAAAATTATTTTTTGAATAATTTACTATACAAAAGGCAATCCCTGGCGTAATTAAAATTTGCAACATTAAAAAATTATTTTTTGAATAATTTACTATAGAAAAGGCAATCCCTGGCGTAATTATAATTTGCGAGAGTAAAAAATGAATTTTTGAATAATTTACTACAGAAAAGGCAATCCCTGGCGTAATTAAAATTTGCAACAGTAAAAAATTATTTTTTGAATAATTTACTATACAAAAGGCAATCCCTGGCGTAATTATAATTTGCGACAGTAAAAAATTATTTTTTGAATAATTTACTATAGAAAAGGCAATCCCTGGCGTAATTAAAATTTGCAACACTAAACAATTATTTTTGCAAAATTTACTATACAAAAGGCAATCCCTGGCGTAATTAAAATTTGCGACAGTAAAAAATTATTTTTTGAATAATTTACTATACAAAAGGCAATCCCTGGCGTAATTAAAATTTGCGACAGTAAAAAATGAATTTTTGAATAATTTACTATACAAAAGGCAATCCCTGGCGTAATTATAATTTGCGACAGTAAAAAATTATTTTTTGAATAATTTACTATGAAAAGGCAATCCCTGGCGTATTTAAAATTTGTGACAGAAAAAATTATTTTTTGCAAAATTTACTATAGAAAAGGCAATCCCTGGCGTAATTATAATTTGCGACACTAAACAATTATTTTTTGCAAAATTTACTTTAGAAAAGGCAATCCCTGGCGTAATTAAAATTTGCGACACTAAACAATTAATTTTTGCAAAATTTACTATAGAAAAGGCAATCCCTGGCGTAATTAAAATTTGCGACAGTAAAAAATGAATTTTTGAATAATTTACTATAGAAAAGGCAATCCCTGGCGTATTTAAAATTTGTGACAGAAAAAATTATTTTTTGCAAAATTTACTATAGAAAAGCCAATCCCTGGCGTAATTATAATTTGCGACACTAAACAATTATTTTTGAATAATTTACTATAGAAAAGGCAATCCCTGGCGCAATTATAATTTACGACAGTAAAAAATTATTTTTTGAATAATTTACTATACAAAAGGCAATCCCTGGCGTAATTATAATTTGCGACAGTAAAAAATTATTTTTTGAATAATTTACTATAGAAAAGGCAATCCCTGGCGTATTTAAAATTTGTGACAGAAAAATTATTTTTTGCAAAATTTACTATAGAAAAGGCAATCCCTGGCGTAATTATAATTTGCGACACTAAACAATTATTTTCTGCAAAATTTACTATAGAAAAGGCAATCCCTGGCGTTATTAAAATTTGCGACACTAAACAATTAATTTTTGCAAAAATTTACTATAGAAAAGGCAATCCCTAGCGTAATTAAAATTTGAGACAGTAAAAAATTATTTTTTGAATAATTTACTATAGAAAAGGCAATCCCTGGCGTATTTAAAATTTGCAACAGTAAAAAATTATTTTTTGAATAATTTACTATAGAAAAGGCATCCCTGACGTAATTAAAATTTGCGACACTAAACAATTAATTTTTGAATAATTTACTATAGAAAAGGCAACCCCTGGCGTAATTAAAATTTGCGACAGTAAAAAATTATTTTTTGCAAAATTTACTATAGAAAAGGCAATCCCTGGCGTAATTAAAATTTGCAACAGTATAAAATTATTTTTTGCAAAATTTACTATAGAAAAGGCAATCCCTGGCGTAATTAAAATTTGCAACACTAAACAATTTTTTTCTGCAAAATTTACTATACAAAAGGCAATCCCTGGCGTAATTAAAATTTGCGACAGTAAAAAATTATTTTTTGAATAATTTACTATACAAAAGGCAATCCCTGGCGTAATTAAAATTTGAGACAGTAAAAAATGAATTTTTGAATAATTTACTATAGAAAAGGCAATCCCTGGCGTTATTATAATTTGCGACAGTAAAAAATTATTTTTTGAATAATTTACTATAGAAAAGGCAATCCCTGGCGTAATTAAAATTTGCGACAGTAAAAAATGAATTTTTTGAATAATTTACTATAGAAAAGGCAATCCCTGGCGTAATTAAAATTTGAGACACTAAACAATTATTTTTTGCAAAATTTACTATACAAAAGGCAATCCCTGGCTTAATTAAAATTTGCGACAGCAAAAATTAATTTTTGAATAATTTACTATAGAAAAGGCAATCCCTGGCGTAATTAAAATTTGAGACAGTAAAAAATGATTTTTTGAATAATTTACTATAGAAAAGGCAATCCCTGGCGTAATTAAAATTTGGGACAGTAAAAAATTATTTTTTGAATAATTTACTATACAAAAGGCAATCCCTGGCGTAATTATAATTTGCGACAGTAAAAAATTATTTTTTGAATAATTTACTATAGAAAAGGCAATCCCTGGCGTATTTAAAATTTGTGACAGAAAAAATTATTTTTTGCAAAATTTACTATAGAAAAGGCAATCCCTGGCGTAATTATAATTTGCGACACTAAACAATTATTTTCTGCAAAATTTACTATAGAAAAGGCAATCCCTGGCGTTATTAAAATTTGCGACACTAAACAATTAATTTTTGCAAAAATTTACTATAGAAAAGGCAATCCCTAGCGTAATTAAAATTTGAGACAGTAAAAAATTATTTTTTGAATAATTTACTATAGAAAAGGCAATCCCTGGCGTATTTAAAATTTGCAACAGTAAAAAATTATTTTTTGAATAATTTACTATAGAAAAGGCATCCCTGACGTAATTAAAATTTGCGACACTAAACAATTAATTTTTGAATAATTTACTATAGAAAAGGCAACCCCTGGCGTAATTAAAATTTGCGACAGTAAAAAATTATTTTTTGCAAAATTTACTATAGAAAAGGCAATCCCTGGCGTAATTAAAATTTGCAACAGTATAAAATTATTTTTTGCAAAATTTACTATAGAAAAGGCAATCCCTGGCGTAATTAAAATTTGCAACACTAAACAATTTTTTTCTGCAAAATTTACTATACAAAAGGCAATCCCTGGCGTAATTAAAATTTGCGACAGTAAAAAATTATTTTTTGAATAATTTACTATACAAAAGGCAATCCCTGGCGTAATTAAAATTTGAGACAGTAAAAAATGAATTTTTGAATAATTTACTATAGAAAAGGCAATCCCTGGCGTTATTATAATTTGCGACAGTAAAAAATTATTTTTTGAATAATTTACTATAGAAAAGGCAATCCCTGGCGTAATTGAAATTTGCGACAGTAAAAAATGAATTTTTTGAATAATTTACTATAGAAAAGGCAATCCCTGGTTTAATTAAAATTTGAGACACTAAACAATTATTTTTTGCAAAATTTACTATACAAAAGGCAATCCCTGGCTTAATTAAAATTTGCGACAGCAAAAATTAATTTTTGAATAATTTACTATAGAAAAGGCAATCCCTGGCGTAATTAAAATTTGAGACAGTAAAAAATGATTTTTTGAATAATTTACTATAGAAAAGGCAATCCCTGGCGTAATTAAAATTTGGGACAGTAAAAAATTATTTTTTGAATAATTTACTATAGAAAAGGCAATCCCTGGCGTAATTATAATTTGCGACAGTAAAAAATTATTTTTTGAATAATATACTATAGAAAAGGCAATCCCTGGCGTAATTATAATTTGCGACAGTAAAAAATTCTTTTTTGCAAAATTTACTATACAAAGGCAATCCCTGGCGTAATTAAAATTTGCGACAGAAAAAAATTATTTTTTGAATAATTTACTATACAAAAGGCAATCCCTGGCGTAATTAAAATTTGCAACAGTAAAAAATTATTTTTTGAATAATTTACTATAGAAAAGGCAATCCCTGGCGTAATTATAATTTGCGACACTAAACAATTATTTTTTGAATAATTTACTATAGAAGAGGCAATCCCTGGCGTATTTAAAATTTGCAACAGTAAAAAATTATTTTTTGCAAAATTTACTATAGAAAAGGCAATCCCTGGCGTAATTAAAATTTGCAACACTAAACAATTATTTTTTGCAAAATTTACTATACAAAAGGCAATCCCTGGCGTAATTAAAATTTGCGACAGTATAAAATTATTTTTTGAATAATTTACTATAGAAAAGGCAATCCCTGGCGTAATTAAAATTTGAGACAGTAAAAAATGATTTTTTGAATAATTTACTATAGAAAAGGCAATCCCTGGCGTAATTAAAATTTGCGACACTAAACAATTATTTTTTGCAAAATTTACTATACAAAAGGCAATCCCTGGCGTATTTAAATTTTGCAACAGTAAAAAATTATTTTTTGAATAATTTACTAGAGAAAAGGCAATTCCTGGCGTAATAAAAATTTGCGACAGTATAAAATTAATTTTTGCAAAATTTACTATAGAAAAGGCAATCCCTGGCGTAATTAAAATTTGCGACAGTATAAAATTATTTTTTGAATAATTTACTATAGAAAAGGCAATCCCTGGCGCAATTATAATTTGCGACAGTAAAAAATTATTTTTTGAATAATTTACTATAGAAAAGGCAATCCCTGGCGTAATTATAATTTGCGACACTAAACAATTATTTTTTGAATAATTTACTATAGAAAAGGCAATCTCTGGCGTAATTATAATTTGCGACAGTAAAAAATTAATTTTTGCAACATTTACTATAGAAAAGGCAATCCCTGGCGTAATTAAAATTTGCGACAGTAAAAAATTATTTTTTGAATAATTTACTATAGAAAAGGCAATCCCTGGCGTAATTAAAATTTGCGACACTAAACAATTAATTTTTGCAAAATTTACTATAGAAAAGGCAATCCCTGGCGTAATTAAAATTTGCGACACTAAACAATTATTTTTTGAATAATTTACTATACAAAAGGCAATCCCTGGCGTAATTAAAATTTGCGACACTAAACAATAATTTTTTGCAAAATTTACTATAGAAAAGGCAATCCCTGGAGTAATTAAAATTTGCAACAGTAAAAAATTATTTTTTGAATAATTTACTATAGAAAAGGCAATCCCTGGCGTAATTAAAATTTGCGACAGTAAAAAATTATTTTTTGAATAATTTACTATAGAAAAGGCAATCCCTGGCGTAATTATAATTTGCAACAGTAAAAAATTATTTTTTGGAAAATTTACTATAGAAAAGGCAATCCCTGGCGTAATTAAAATTTGAGACAGTAAAAAATGAATTTTTGAATAATTTACTACAGAAAAGGCAATCCTGGCGTAATTAAAATTTGCGACACTAAACAATTATTTTTTGCAAAATTTACTATAGAAAAGGCAATCCCTGGCGTAATTAAAATTAGCGACAGTAAAAAATGAATTTTTGAATAATTTACTATAGAAAAGGCAATCCCTGGCGTAATTAAAATTTGAGACAGTAAAAAATGAATTTTTGAATAATTTACTATAGAAAAGGTAATCCCTGGCGTAATTGAAATTTGCGACAGTAAAAAATGAATTTTTGAATAATTTACTATAGAAAAGGCAATCCCTGGCGTAATTAAAATTTGAGACAGTAAAAAATGAATTTTTGAATAATTTACTATAGAAAAGGCAATCCCTGGCGTAATTAAAATTTGAGACTGAAAAAAATGAATTTTTGAATAATTTACTATAGAAAAGGCAATCCCTGGCGTAATTAAAATTTGCGACACTTAACAATTATTTTTTGCAAAATTTACTATACAAAAGGCAATCCCTGGCGTAATTAAAATTTGAGACAGTAAAAAAATATTTTTTGAATAATTTACTATAGAAAAGGCAATCCCTGGCGTAATTAAAATTTGCGACTGTAAAAAATGAATTTTTGAATAATTTACTATATAAAAGGCAATCCCTGGCATAATTAAAATTTGCGACAGTAAAAAATGAATTTTTGAATAATTTACTATAGAAAAGGCAATCCCTGGCGTAATTAAAATTTGCGACAGAAAAAAATTAATTTTTGAATAATTTACTATAGAAAAGGCAATCCCTGGCTTAATTATAATTTGCGACGGTAAAAAATTATTTTTTGCAAAATTTACTATAGAAAAGGCAATCCCTGGCGTAATTAAAATTTGCAACAGTAAAAAATTATTTTTTGAATAATTTACTATATAAAAGGCAATCCCTGGCTTAATTATAATTTGCAACAGTAAAAAATTATTTTTTGCAAAATTTACTATAGAAAAGGCAATCCCTGGCGTAATTAAAATTTGAGACAGTAAAAAAATGAATTTTTGAATAATTTACTATAGAAAAGGCAATCCCTGGCGTAATTAAAATTTGCGACACTAAACAATTATTTTTTGCAAAATTTACTATAGAAAAGACAATCCCTGGCGTAATTAAAATTTGCGACAGAAAAAAATTAATTTTTGAATAATTTACTATAGAAAAGGCAATCCCTGGCGTAATTATAATTTGCGACGGTAAAAAATTAATTTTTGCAACATTTACTATAGAAAAGGCAATCCCTGGCGTAATTAAAATTTGCTACAGTAAAAAATTATTTTTTGAATAATTTACTATAGAAAAGGCAATCCCTGGCGTAATTAAAATTTGAGACAGTAAAAAATGAATTTTTGAATAATTTACTATAGAAAAGGCAATCCCTGGCGTAATTAAAATTTGCGACACTAAACAATTATTTTTTGCAAAATTTAATATACAAAAGGCAATCCCTGGCGTATTTAAAATTTGCAACAGTAAAAAATTATTTTTTGAATAATTTACTATAGAAAAGGCAATCCCTGGCGTAATTAAAATTTGCGACAATATAAAATTAATTTTTGCAAAATTTACTATAGAAAAGGCAATCCCTGGCGTAATTATAATTTGCGACGGTAAAAAATTAATTTTTGCAACATTTACTATAGAAAAGGCAATCCCTGGCGTAATTAAAATTTGCTACAGTAAAAAATTATTTTTTGAATAATTTACTATAGAAAAGGCAATCCCTGGCGTAATTAAAATTTGAGACAGTAAAAAATGAATTTTTGAATAATTTACTATAGAAAAGGCAATCCCTGGCGTAATTAAAATTTGCGACACTAAACAATTATTTTTTGCAAAATTTACTATACAAAAGGCAATCCCTGGCGTATTTAAAATTTGCAACAGTAAAAAATTATTTTTTGAATAATTTACTATAGAAAAGGCAATCCCTGGCGTAATTAAAATTTGCGACAATATAAAATTAATTTTTGGAAAATTTACTATAGAAAAGGCAATCCCTGGCGTAATTAAAATTTGCGACAGTATAAAATTATTTTTTGAATAATTTACTATAGAAAAGGCAATCCCTGGCGTAATTATAATTTGCGACAGTAAAAAATTATTTTTTGAATAATTTACTATAGAAAAGGCAATCCCTGGCGTAGTTATAATTTGAGACAGTAAAAAATGAATTTTTGAATAATTTACTATAGAAAAGGCAATCCCTGGAGTAATTAAAATTTGCAACAGTATAAAATTATTTTTTGCAAAATTCACTATACAAAAGGCAATCCCTGGCGTAATTAAAATTTGAGACAGTAAAAAATGAATTATTGCGAAATTTACTATACAAAAGCAATCCCTGGCGTATTTAAAATTTGCAACAGTAAAAAATAATTTTTTGCAAAATTTACTATAGAAAAGGCAATCTCTGGCGTAATTAAAATTTGCGACAGTAAAAAATGAATTTTTGAATAATTTACTATACAAAAGGCAATCCCTGGCGTAATTAAAATTTGAGACAGTAAAAAATGAATTTTTGCAAAATTTACTATACAAAAGGCAATCCCTGGCGTATTTAAAATTTGCAACAGTAAAAAATAATTTTTTGCAAAATTTACTATAGAAAAGGCAATCCCTGGCCTAATTAAAATTTGCGACAGTAAAAAATTAATTTTTGAATAATTTACTATAGAAAAGGCAATCCCTGGCGTAATTATAATTTGCGACGGTAAAAAATTAATTTTTGCAACATTTACTATAGAAAAGGCAATCCCTGGCGTAATTAAAATTTGCTACAGTAAAAAATTATTTTTTGAATAATTTACTATAGAAAAGGCAATCCCTGGCGTAATTAAAATTTGAGACAGTAAAAAATGAATTTTTGAATAATTTACTATAGAAAAGGCAATCCCTGGCGTAATTAAAATTTGCGACACTAAACAATTATTTTTTGCAAAATTTACTATACAAAAGGCAATCCCTGGCGTATTTAAAATTTGCAACAGTAAAAAATTATTTTTTGAATAATTTACTATAGAAAAGGCAATCCCTGGCGTAATTAAAATTTGCGACAATATAAAATTAATTTTTGCAAAATTTACTATAGAAAAGGCAATCCCTGGCGTAATTAAAATTTGCGACAGTATAAAATTATTTTTTGAATAATTTACTATAGAAAAGGCAATCCCTGGCGTAATTATAATTTGCGACAGTAAAAAATTATTTTTTGAATAATTTACTATAGAAAAGGCAATCCCTGGCGTAATTATAATTTGAGACAGTAAAAAATGAATTTTTGAATAATTTACTATAGAAAAGGCAATCCCTGGAGTAATTAAAATTTGCAACAGTATAAAATTATTTTTTGCAAAATTCACTATACAAAAGGCAATCCCTGGCGTAATTAAAATTTGAGACAGTAAAAAATGAATTATTGCAAAATTTACTATACAAAAGGCAATCCCTGGCGTATTTAAAATTTGCAACAGTAAAAAATAATTTTTTGCAAAATTTACTATAGAAAAGGCAATCTCTGGCGTAATTAAAATTTGCGACAGTAAAAAATGAATTTTTGAATAATTTACTATACAAAAGGCAATCCCTGGCGTAATTAAAATTTGAGACAGTAAAAAATGAATTTTTGCAAAATTTACTATACAAAAGGCAATCCCTGGCGTATTTAAAATTTGCAACAGTAAAAAATAATTTTTTGCAAAATTTACTATAGAAAAGGCAATCCCTGGCCTAATTAAAATTTGCGACAGTAAAAAATGAATTTTTGAATAATTTACTATAGAAAAGGCAATCCCTGGCGTAATTAAAATTTGCGACACTAAACAATTATTTTTTGCAAAATTTACTATAGAAAGGGCAATCCCTGGCGTAATTAAAATTTGCGACAGTATAAAATTATTTTTTGAATAATTTACTATAGAAAAGGCAATCCCTGGCGTAATTATAATTTGCGACAGTAAAAAATTATTTTTTGAATAATTTACTATAGAAAAGGCAATCCCTGGCGTAATTAAAATTTGATACAGTATAAAATTATTTTTTGAATAATTTACTATAGAAAAGGCAATCCCTGGCGTAATTAAAATTTGCGACACTAAACAATTATTCAAAAAATAATTTTATACTTTTGCAAATTTTAATTACGCCAGGGATTGCCTTTTCTATAGTAAATTATTC